>JAOTQH010000031.1:7195604-7206274 GCA_025631255.1 Cornus kousa
CATGCACTTTTTCAAAAAATAGGGACCTGTTCTGCACAAAGTCTATATATCAGGGGGGTTTTTTGCACTTAACCCTAAATTTTACTACTAATTTTGTAAGATAATTTCATGGTTAAAGTATTAACCCTTACTGTTAGATGTTTTTGTTGTACTTCATATTCATATTCTAAACTTAGGAGGGCGAGTATACAAACACTTTTTAATATGCATAAATTTTCTAAATTTTAACCCAATGGTCAGGCATTGGGTTTGCTCCCAATAATCACCGGTTCGAATCTTCGCAGGGCCACTAGAGGCATACTCGATCGTTAACTTCAGGGCATTGTGAGATTAGTCAAAATGCGCGCAAGCTGGCCCGAACATCCACGATTATCCAAAAAAAAAAAAAAATTAATACCACAATAAATGCGTTCTGAGTTCAAATGAGAGATAATATTAATTTTTTTTTAATAGGTTATGAAATATGTGGGAAGACCTTAATTTATTAAGTTTTTTTAAATCAGATAGCAAGCATTAGTGTTTTACTCGTAAAAAAGTTATATCTATGCATATCTTCTTCTTTTTTTTTTACCAAGTTTTATTTTTAGACAATGATTTTAGAAAAACTCGATCAATCAAATTTTTTTGAGTTACATTTTGTTTTCTCACTGACAGAAAATTGTTATACAGAGTAGTTTTTTTTTTCACTTGAAATAATATAAGAAATGGCATTTCTGTGATTATAAGATAATCTTTGGACTTTACCGACATTCAACAATAATGCAAAAAAACAGACGCATTTGCTTGCAGTTCTTTCTCTAGAATCAGGGTGTCACTTGCTTCTTTTCTCATTTTTTTAATCTGTTACAACTCTCTCACACACACAGACACTGCAAAACCCATTGTCCTTTTTGTGGAAATACCAACTCCAAACCCATTAATGTCAGAGACCTCGCAAACCCATCTTCTTCAATTTTAGCACTAGTAAATGCCTTATCGATATCTGTACTGCCTTTTAAACTACCTCCATTAGCTTCACTTTAATCAATTCTTTTAATCCTAGCCACATTCATATACACAATCTCTTCTCTTCCCAAAATTTGTCTCATGCCTTCTCTGTAGCTATCTTTCAAATTTCCTTCGTTTTCTGTTCTCAATTTTCCGGGAAAATCTGGACATTTGCACAGAACTTCTTTGCAGGAGGAATAGAGGTTGTTCGTTCATGTCCGTATGTTTTCCTTTAATGGCCAATGGGTTTCTGACCAAGTTGTAAGACTTCTTAAAAATTTCATGTGGATTTTTCTTCCCTTTTTCGTCGTTTACTCAGATTTGGGCTGTTGATGCTTACTGGGTTTTCTTTAATTTGGAAGTTAGGAATGAATTAGTATACCTTGTGTGTCCGTCCTATGAGCATCTGAGATAGGACTTCAAATTCTTCACAAAGGACAAATGTTTACTTGGGTCTCCTAGTTCATTGAAAGAGCAAAATTTCAAGGTGAAATCTCTCATGGGGTTGTTTTTTTTGCTGATTCTGGTTAAGGAACTTTGAGGGTTCTGTCTCTGTTTCGTGTGAACTCTACAGAATTGTTTTCACTCAAGGGTTTTGTTCACCATTGTGAAATCTGAAGCTTTTACTTAGGACTTGTCTAATGGGGTATGTGAAGTTCTTTGCTATAGTGCTTCTATCATGGTTTTTCTGTATTTCAAGGACCCATCAATTACAGTCCTATCAAACTCAAGTTCTTCTGCAACTAAGGAAGCATTTGGAGTACCCTTTGCAGTTGCAAATTTGGGAAAATTACAATGGGGATTTGTGTAATGTGTTGCCAACTCCACGTTTGAGCATCACATGCCAGGACGACTTCATCACAGAGCTCAAAATTATGGGAGATAAGCTTGGCAAGGTTAGTGAATTCAATGGATTTGCAGTTCCCAATCAAACTTTGTCTCAGAGTTTTTCTATTGATTCTTTTGTAGTAACATTGACAAGGTTAACTAGCTTAAGGGTTATTAGTTTAGTGTCTTTGGGTATTTGGGGACCACTTCCTGAAAAAATTCATAGGTTATCTTCACTTGAACTTCTGGATATGAGTTCAAATTTTATTTTTGGTGCTATCCCACCTCAGTTATCTAGACTGGTGAAGCTTCACACTTTGACATTAGATAGTAATTTTTTCAATGACACTGCCCCTAACTGGTTGGATTTGTTGTCGAATCTCACAATTTTGAGCTTGAAGAACAATCAGTTGAAGGGTCATTTTCCTTCTTCATTATGCAAAATTACAAAACTCACTGATATTGCCTTGTCTCATAATGAGCTTTCGGTTAAATTGCCTGATTTGAGTACCTTAACTAGTCTACATTTATTGGATTTAAGAGAGAACCATTTGGATTCTGAATTACCACTCATGCCCGAAGGATTGGCTACAGTTCTTTTGAGCAAGAACTCATTCTCGGGTAAGATTCCTGAACTATTTGGCAAGCCAAACCAGCTTCAACACCTTGATCTGTCATTCAATCATTTGAGAGAAACACCACCTTCTGCATTATTCTCTTTGCCAAACATCAGTTATTTGAATTTAGCATCCAATAGGCTGAGTGGGACACTTTCCAACCATCTGAGCTGTGGGGCCGAACTTGGGTATGTCGATATTTCTTTGAACAGGTTGATTGGTGCACTTCCTTCTTGCTTGCTCAGTTCTCATGATAACAGAGTAGTTAAGTTTGGTGGGAATTGCTTGTCCATTGATACTCAACATCAACATCAAGAGTCATATTGCAACGAAGGCAATACAAGGAGGAAAGGAAAAGATATAGGGGTCTTAGTCGGTGTCATTGGGGGAACTGTTATTCTTCTGATACTCTTGGCTTTTGGGCTTCTCATTTTGTATAGAAAAAACTTTTCTCAAGGAACATTGGAGCAGCATTCATCGCAAAAGGTTGTTCAAGATAATTCACAATCAGGGATTTCTTCCGAGCTCCTTGCAAATGCCAGTAAGTTGTATATCTGTTAGAGTCTAGTGTTATTATATTCATTATTGTTTGAATGTAAGCTATTTATGTGCCCCATATGACTTCAGTTTCACATCTCAGAATTTCTAAAAGAAGTTTTATTACAGATTCACACAAGTGTGTGTGGGATTTCATAAACACTTTGTTTTTTTCATTTGCTTCAGGGCTAATTTCTCAAGCAGTGAAATTTGGGGCACAAAGTGCTCCAGCATACCGATTGTTTTCCTTAGAAGAGTTGGGCAATGCCACAAACAATTTTGATCAATCAACATTCTTGGGTGAAGGCTCCATTGGCAAGGTACACCTGAATAGCTTCAATATGCTTTGGCAGTTGATGAAGATCAAATTATTTTAAGATGGTCACTCTCTTGTTTTACCATGAATCACGAGAATTATATTCATATTGCTACAATGAGTGACATTGTTTTTCCGAAAAGGATTAGAGTTGGATGAGAAATAAAGAAAAACAGAAAGAGAACTATTTTCTGTTTTATGAGTTCTTGAGAACTGTTTTTTTAAAACTGAACCAATCAAGCCCATAGCAGCTAGGTTGGATTGTGAATCTTCTATAGGAACATACGTTGTGGTGAGCTCACTTTGTAGTTTATAATTATTATATCATGGTTCTTGCCTACCTGTAACAGTAAGAACTATTTATTCAAAACAAAAAACTAGTAAACTGTGAAATTACTGCAATTCATAATATTCTCTCA
Source organism: Cornus kousa (assembly GCA_025631255.1). Lineage (NCBI taxonomy): Eukaryota > Viridiplantae > Streptophyta > Magnoliopsida > Cornales > Cornaceae > Cornus > Cornus kousa. Next base: position 7,199,309 of record JAOTQH010000031.1, read on the forward strand.
ATATTGGGAAAACTAATGTGTGTTTTGTGTTTTCAGACATTTAAATTTACTCCAAAGTTATTTTGCTCTTTAGATGGGTGGGAATGAATAGTAATTTAGCACAAGGAAAGCAATAAAACATGTAGAGAAAGAATTGCACAAAATAAAAGAGCAAAAAGGAGAGGAAGTTATATGGTCCGCCATGTTATAGACAGTGGCAGCATCATGACGCTACTAATAAGAGACTGCATATGCCATAAGGTTTGTGCAATAAAAGAATTACACATGCTTATTTGTTATGTAGTTCTTCTTTTGGCAGGATGTGGGGGATGGCGAGCATTGTGCTTTCCCCTCAGAATATTTGACCTTAGAACTGATATGGGTACAAATTTTACATACGAACAGAATCCTTTCATAGGAAGAGAATGACATTTATATATGGATGGGTGGATTCTAGTGGTTGATATAATAGGAACCAAAAATAAGATGATGAATGAATCATAAGTTACTTGTCCTATTTAAGGCACATTCTTAGAGAAACTTCCCACACATGTAACTAACGTCCCAATCTCAATCTTGAAATCCTATAATGTTGATATGGAGACATACTGAGAGATGAAAATCCTTTTTGTGAGCATAAAGATGCTCCTGGCGGAGAAACTGGTGACATTGAGCACCTCTTGTGAATATTTTTCAACCAATTGCTATCTTTTTTAGGGATGTGGCGATTAAACTATTCAAATATGGAAAATCTTTAACTAGTGATAGACGAGGGGCAATTTCCATCGCAAAAGGTTGGAAACTATTTAAATTTTTGAATTTAAATTTTTGAACATCTCTTGTTATTTTTCTGTGTGGTAATATCAAAGGACAGAGAGGAGCTTGGAAATAGAGTTTTTGTGACCGAGGAGAAGTGGGTTAGCTGAGTCTTTTGATTAACACCCAAATTTCTCACTCTAGAAATCAATATGGAAGAACTTCTATTCCTTCTTTCTCTATCTTTTTGTGAACAATTTGAACATAGAAATGGTGATGAATGCCTTTAAAGGCAGAAGTGCCAAATTTTGATTTAAAATCTAAATGAAAAGCTTGAAGCATGAAGAACTTAGATGAGGGTTGAATCTTCCGAGGTATTGAACATTTCATTTTGGCTTATATAACTTCAATGGTGTTTTTTTAATTATCTTCTTAGCACACATGGAAATGATTATACTGTATAAAGCAGGAACAACTACATACCACTTTTTTTTTTTTTTTTTAAAGCCACTTTCTGCAACTCATTTAAGCAGCTGCTGATTGTTTTTTTATTTAATTTTACGAAATTTATTTTTGAAGCTCTGGTGATATGATCGTTCAGCATTTGGATTCCTCTTCTAGACATAGGGTATTGAAAGTAGCATGTTATTTCTGGAGGTCTCCTTGTTTACTTCCAGTTACATGAAGATAAGATACGACTTAACATGCCCTGGCTGCCGAAAGACCAAAAATATATGTGTAATGGATCATGACAATCATTCTGTAGAATTGCTTCCTCCACATGATCTGATTCAACCTAACACACTGATTCATGGAAAGGGCAGATCATTTAGTTGCAATAAATCACCACACAAAGTGGTTGTCATACTGCAAAGACTTTGCACATCTATCCAAAGTTGGATAGGACTACTCTTTGATATGAATTAAGATCACTTGGCAATAGGCCTAACTACTTGTGAGCTACCAATGGGCTAGTGGCCTAGCGGTATCAAAGGGAGGTCAGGGGTTCAAGCCTTAGTGGAGGCATGTGTGTGTGAGTACCAACTATGGAAAAAAATAAAAAATACTTGTGAGCTAAGAATACATTTAAAAGCCCTTCTTAATTGTTTTGCCTTTATCATTGATAGTAAGATGACATGTATCATTGCTATTTAATGCTAATAATTAAGCATTTAAATTTATTGCTCAAGGACCTCTTTAACATTTTGTATTAATCTTTTCAGCTTTACAAGGGAAGATTAGAGAATGGGACCTATGTTGCCATACGATCTCTGACTTTGTTTAAAAAATATTCAATTCAAAACCTGAAACAACGGTTGGATTTGCTCTCAAAGCTTCGCCATCCACATCTGGTTAGCCTTTTGGGTCATTGCATTGATGGTGGTGTACAAGATTCTACTGCCAATAGGGTCTTCCTTATACATGAATATATGCCCAATGGGAATTTTCGTACTCACCTCTCAGGTCAGTTTAACATAATATACTTTATCAAACTAGTTTCCATACATGAATGCATACGTGCACAAGCAAGAACCGCATGTTCGACTTAATAAAGAACCATGGAGCTTTTCCCACCCATTCTCTCATATTCATGTGTCAGCACTTCACCTAAATTCCACACGCATACATAATGAGAGCTCAAGTGGAGACATGAAATGATCTCTTAGGCTTTCTGTGGTTGGGATTAAATTGATATATTTTAATTATATACCATAAGTATATATGAAGATGTATACATGGAGAGGGCCAAATGGGAATGACAATCCAAACTTAAATAGTTGGACAGAACTTTATTGAGTTTTACTATATAAAATTTAGGGAGATGGAGTTTCCAGCTGGGGAGACTCTTAGGCCCCCATTATTAAACCTCCTGATTGCTTTCAGGTTTGTAATTATGCCTTTCTGGCTTTGGAAAGCACTACAGGGGGGGGCCATGGGGTGGTGGATAATGTTGTCACATGGTCTTGTATTTTCTCAACAATCCCTCCTCCCGCCTACACACAACTTTGGGAAAAAAGGATGGTTTAGGAGGATGCATATAGATCGGCAATTTTACCATTCAAAACTTTAGGTTCAACAATCTTCAATACATGGCAACTATATTTATTGGAAGTTGTAGAGCTTTTGTCTAACTATATATGTAGCTGCAGAAAATTGTCCAGATAAGGTTCTTAAATGGTCGGATAGATTGGCGGTCCTAATCGGTGTTGCCAAGGCTGTGCACTTTCTACATACTGGGGTAATTCCTGCTTCTTTCAGCAACCGATTGAAGACAAATAACATATTGCTTGATGAGCATCGGATTGCTAAGCTGAGTGATTATGGAATGTCCATCATCACAGAAGAAAGTGAAAAACTTGAGGTATATTTCTTGATTATTTGGATTACCTCATTCATATTGCAAAAATTTCTTGATTTCAAGTGCTATATCTGACATAAGTATTATTCATTTTGTAGGCAAAGGGAGATGGCCCTAAATCGTGGTAAATATCCTTCTGAAAAAAACCTTTTCCTTAAAGAAATGTTCTCAGTTGGGTGCATAGTGAATGCTATTTAATTTAATTTTTATGTAAACAAGATTTGGTTTCTGAAATTACCATCAATGGACAATCTATGATAGAGCCTGCAGATTAAAAATACAGAACTCCAGAACTAGGATGCATGATTTTCCAATAGCATTGCATCTTATTGTTGATATGTTATCTTCCTACAACAAATCCAAATGCATGTTGGGGTTGAGCTCATTGAGTCCATAGCTCCTTTGTGCAAAGAAATGCTACATGTTAGGTCTGTGTTCAACCCACCCCACCCAGCACCTCGCACAATGGGGGGTCGACATTGAGATTGCCTTTTTTCACTACTAAATGGGCTTACCCGCCTTTATTTCACACACATATTCACAGATATATGTATTTGACATAGGTGGATGAGATGGAATTGACACATTCAAAATGGAGGTGGTTAGTTTACTAGTTATATAGTAGGCCTGAATAAGTAACATTTTATACCTCTCCCCTTTAGCCACTGTTATTATTTTCCTTGCCACTTTTTTTTAAGGATCCACTTTATTCTTCTACAGTGAAGGATCATAAGCTCTGGTTATTGTAGTATTTTTTTGATACTGATAATTGGTTTTATGCTTTATTGTTTTTGCCAGTTTCTAAGTTTTAAACAGGTCAACGAATATTCCAATATATATATTTGAAAGATTTGTGTGTTTGGCATGCTTATTTTGCAGGCATATGACAAAGTTAGCGGATGATGTATATAACTTTGGTTTCGTATTACTTGAATCACTTGTGGGGCCTTCAGTAAGTGGAAAAGGAGAAGCATTTTTGCTAAATGAAATGGTATGCTAAAGCTACTATTAAATGCATTTTCATCTTAATCAACACTATCTAGGTATTGTTTTTAAATTTTGGTCCCTGAATCTTTCTCGTAAATTCTCACAATATGACAAGTAAGGTTTAGAATTAATGTCACAAGTGAAGTTCATATAGCTTTGTGATTAATTGAATTTCTGATGTCAATATTAAATTCAATGTACTTTGTTACAGTAAAATTTAAGTGAAACTCAAAGTTAAAATTTGTCTTAGTTGATGTCAATTGAGATCATGAACTTATTTATCTTGAAAATTGGACAGGATTCTAGAGCTTTTTCAACCAAGAAAAAGGAAATGCCATTTTTTGATATGTCATCAGTTAGACTGTAATTGAATGTGAATTTTCACTTAAATATTTTGCTTTAGATGGTAGATTTCTGAGACCTGCTTTTATGAATCACAGACATCATTCGGTAGCCAGGATGGTCGTCAACGAATTGTGGATCCAATCGTGCTAACGACCAGTTCACAAGAGTCCTTATCAATTGTGATATCCATCACCAACAAATGCATATTGCCAGAGTCATCTTCCCGTCCCTCTTTCGAGGATGTCCTTTGGAACTTACAATATGCTGCTCAAGTGCAGGCCACGGCTGATGCTGATCAAAAATCAGATTCTACATCACAGTCGTAACTTCACACAGACAGAATGACATTTTAGCTACAACTACATTCCTTCTTATTGCTGCCATGAAATCCGTTGACGTGCCCATAATTTAGCTGTCAGCAGCCTGTCCTCATTTTGTACTGCTTATTATGTACAATTGTAAATGTCATTTTTTTATTTTAATCTCTTTACCTTGAATGTAGATGACAATATAGATTAGGGTTTCCTCATATATTGAGTCAATGTTGATCAATACCATATCTCATCAAGTTATTCTTCTTCTTTTTTAATTAGCCATGACAGTGAATAATGGTATAGAAAAAGTAATTAAAATATAGACAACATTTTCTCAATTTCCCTTTTTCCTATGTTTCTATTCTAGAAATATTTTATATGTCAAATTTACCATTTTAATATAAGATTAAAATTCACCCGTTTTTTTTTTTTTTTTGGGTGGAAAATTAAAGCAATTTTCATTGATAATAATAATATACACAATGAGGCCTTGGGCCCAAAAGAAGAAGCAAGACTAAGCTTGATACAAGGCTGTGATGGGCCCAACCTATCATGTCTTTGTGTTTTTTTCTTTCCTACAGTTGAGCCCAGATGTTTCTCACTTGTTTTTGTCGTTTTTAAAAGGAATTTGAAAGTGATTTTTACCTCTCTAAAGGGAATGGCCCAACTTCTTTTCACCGGTGAACTTTTTTTATTTTTTTGTTGTGGTTTTTTCTGGTTTTTTTCACTTTAAAGTTTAAACTGCTTTTAAGCGTTAGGATTAGGGATGATAAATTACGACACGAACACGATACGAGTTAAAAGGGTTTGAATTCGACATAAACGGGTTTGGCTCATAAAAATGTCGACATGATTAACCCGTTTACTTAACCATGTCGGGTTAGGGTTGAGGAGTTTAACCCGTGTAACTCGCTTATGACTTATTTAACTCAACATGTTATAATCGTGAATATGACCTATCTAATATGTTACTTGTTTAAATCTAATTATTATAAATAGTTAAATCATGATTTTTTTTTATTATTTTGAATATTTGGGTTAATTATGATAATTTTTTTTTTACTTAGTAATTGATTAAATATCAAATGCACGTTTATTTGTTTAATAAATGGGTTGGATTAGTGTTGAGAATTCTTAATACAATTATTAAATGGGTTGGATTTGAGTTTACTTATTTAGTATAATAGGTTTGGCTTACATCGACACAAAACGAACATGATCCACGAAACACGAATTGACATCCCTAATTATAATTGATTGTTTTAAGGTAAAATATTTTTTCGAAAAATATCTTTTTTCCAAGTTTCGGTGTTTGGTAAGAGTCTAGGTTAAGGTTGAGTCCATCACGTGGAACATGTAAAATAACTTACCGTAAATATTTTACAATAACCAAACATCAGAAAAAACAAAAAATATTTTTACTACCACTATTCTATGTTAGTAGTTCATTATTATTATTCAGGTAAGGTAGACCAGAGGTTTGCCGTAAGGATACACATAAACAATATGATCTATTTTTCGACAACGACATCCCTTATCAGAAATTCTATCCAAATAGCCATTTAAAAAATGTAAATTGTCAAAAGTGCCCTTCAACTTTTTATTAGTTTAAATTGTAAAATATAAGAACTCTTAGAATGACATTTTTGCCCTAAGTATACCCTCATTACACCTCACCGCTCTCATTACCCTCATTTTATTGCCACCACAATCTCCGTTCATCGCCGGTCCGCCACCATCACAACACACCAACAACCACCACCAAAACACACCAACAACAACCACCACCAAACCAATGGCCTCTCAAACCCACCACCAAACACCATGGCCTCTCAAACACCCAAATCTTCAACATATATATATATATATCTCAATATACCTCAAAGATCGTCTAGTACGACTTTGACGGTGGCCGCGACGGAGTCGGCGTCGACACTACCATGTACAACCTTCGCCCCAAAGCGTGAGATCTGATTCGATGCATCTGAATTGATTCCCCATCCGATTTGATGCATCCGAATTGATTCCCACTCAAATTGTCATTAAGAGCCGAAGTGGGTTAAGCTCGTAGTAGTGAGCCATCAGACGGTTGTCCAAGAGGTGTACGACATGGATTTGTAAATTGTTCTCAACTTCGTCTTCGTGTCAAGCCTCGCGACGATGGCGTCAGGTGATGGGAGGAGTTGATACGAACAGGTTGTGGATGCAAATAAGTCGGCACTAAAC
>JAOTQH010000031.1:7206864-7217030 GCA_025631255.1 Cornus kousa
GTATTATGCAAATTATTTCATGAAACGACGATCACCATAAAAAAGAGAGTACAAAGCGAACCACACTAACTTTTAATATAGGTTGTTCACCACGCAATATCGATGGCGTGAAATAAACATCAATTTCGATTGGTACGTACATTGGACCCACTTGGGTTTGGTGGTTGTAAGCAATGTAACAAAATGTAGCGTGATCAACTTACCCCAAAAAAAACACAAATGGAGCGTGTAAACGCTCTATTACACCGAGAGTGGTATTACAAAATATATATATTCTCTTATTGTAAACATTCTCGATGAATAAAAATAATTTCTGTTTTAACTTAAAACTTTTAAGTAATCACTAGCATTAGGTAAAAGAAGCATAAAGCCAGTCATAACGTTGTCGTTTCTCCGTATTGTGAATGTAAATGACTCCATATGAAAGGTACGGGACCTCTTTTTCTCTTTAATTAATTAACTGATATTTTTTTCCCCCAAACAACACTCTCTTTTTTTGGGAGCTTAGCTATGCTTTTTATTTATTTATTTATTTTCTTTTAAGACATTCTTGGTATTCTTCATCACCGACTCACAGGCACAGAAACTCAGATACATACATACATACATCTCTTACAGTCTCATGACCAAACCATCCGATACAGAAGGAAACGCTTTGCCCTTTCTCTTCCCCACATTTCTCTGATTTTTAGCTCTATTTTACTCTCAGTAAGTGTTTATGTTTAAATTCTTATGAATGTATTCCACTGATTATATATATATATATATATATGTCTGTTTGTTGATGTGATGCCGGCATTGTTCTGTATTTGTTTAGCCTGTGATGGTTCGAGCTTGGGATTGAATGATTTCATCTCCTTGTGCTGGTAATTTTCTGGATCTAACTTAAAATACGATCCAACACTGACAAATTTTGCATATTTCTTGTACATAGATTTACTCATTCACATGCTTTTTAAGTATCCAAAGAGTGTGCAAACAGAGATTTTTCACCTTAATTGAGCTTCAAACACACGGATTTGAGTTCTTCTGACCTCAATTTGACTGACATTTCTCTTTCTTTTTTTTCTTTTTTTTTTTCTGAAAAATAATTTGTGCTTCTTTTAAAAAAAATTATAGGTCCTAACATTAAATTTTTATGTATTTGTGGGAGTGTTTTCTTTGGTTCATAGCCAAGGAGACGCAAAGAACCCAACAATTATCGAGTGAAATCATTTATTGTTGAATGTTCTTTTTTGTTTCTCTTAAATGAAATTTGTTACTATGCTTTATTTAGTGAACTTAGCATGTTGCAGTGTTTAATTTTTCTGAAACCACTTTTATGTTTGCCGGAAAAACTTATCTGTCTTTTACTTTTTTTTTCAGAGGGGTTTTGTGATTGAATTTGATTAAACACGCAAGTGTTGCATTGTGCATCTGGAGGGATACCAGTATTGCTGCAACAATGGTTCTGGGACTGAGGACGAAAAACAGGAAAAATCAAGTGGATTATCTGATACACCTTCTGGAGATCAAGCCTTGGCCTCCATCTCAGTCATTGAGATCCCTTCGATCCGTTCTAATTCAGTGGGAACATGGTGATCGGAATTCTGGTTCTACTAACTCAGTTGTCCCTTTCCTTGGGTCTGGTGTCGGCGACGGGAAAATTGAATTTAATGAGTCTTTTAGACTTCCTGTAACACTATTAAGGGAAATGTCCATTAAAGGTGGGGATGGTGGTGACACTTTCCAGAAGAATTGCATAGAGTTCAATTTGTACGAACCTCGGAGGGATAAGACAGTGAGAGGTCAGCTGCTGGGAACTGCAGTCATAGATTTGGCTGACTATGGCATTGTCAAAGACACTTTGAGCATAAGCGTGCCCATGAACTGCAAAAGGAACTTTAGGAATACAGGTCAACCACTTCTGTTCATTAAAATCGAGCCAGTTGAGAAAGGTCGCACCAGCTCCTCATCAAGGGACAGTCTGTCAAAAGAAGCATCGCTGGAAAGGAATGGTGCTGAATCAGTTTCTGCTTTGATGAATGAAGAATATGCTGAGGAAGCTGAGATTGCATCATTTACGGATGATGATGTCTCATCTTACTCATCTCTGGCTGCTTCTTCTCCAGCTTTGGAGTCTAATGGGGTTTTACGACCTCAAAATGAAGAGGTATCCCTACTTGTTTTTCTTCAATTCTCCTATTTGTAGTAATAATTTTTTTTTTAATACTAATTTGCATTTCATTTTAATTCTTCATATGATTGATTTGGAATGTTTATGTTTCTGTGTCTTGTCCGAGTTTTTCATATAAGCTATTAATATTAGATGCACAATTCCCCAGGATAGTGTACATTTGCATGTAGGTAATGTAATGTTGTTAGATGTGTGGCATGATGATAATCTTTTGAATAACCCTAATTTTCTCTTAAACGATGTAGATGCACAGTTTCATATCATTTGATAACCGGTTGGCATGAAATTGCAGAATGGATTACAGGTAATGAATGATTACCCAGGGGACGATAAAGAGGAGCATTCCTTAGCTTCAAAACAGGGGCTTGCAAAATCGGATGTGAAGCCTCCTGTGAGTGAACAACGTGAAACTCTGAAGGGGATTTCATCTTCTTTGTCATCAACAAAGTCATCTTCTGATCTGGAGAAGAATGTAATAATTCATGCTACTTCATCTAAGCTTCCTGCGCCAAGCTCCTCAATCTCAAACAAAAATGTTTCCCATGGTGTTCAATCTTCGTCCACATCTATAGCTGATGAGGAAACAGAGGAAAAGTTGAACTTCAGCATAAGAAGCAATGAACATGACTCTTCGGCACCAGAGATCGATGAAAATGTTGCTAATGACAGAATTGAAATTAGTGGTACCGCTCAAGGGTCCACTAAGGAAAGTGTATTGAATGATCCTTCATCAAAAGAAGCCTCCTTAGATACAGATTCCCAGATGAACGAAAAGTTGGACTTCGCAAATTCAGTTGAATCTCTTGTCAATGGAGAAGATGATAATAAAGCTTGGAGTCATACAATAAGAAGCATGCACAAGACAGCAAGTACTGATGTTTTTCTGAATTCTTCTACGCAGGACAACGGAAGGGAACATGAAGAAAATGGACAGGAAAGGCAATTCCTGGAAGAGAAAAAGAATTCTACAGAAGATGAATCATTATATAGATTATCACATGATGATACGAGAAAGCAAATCCCTTCAGGAAGTGATGCAGTTTCTTTCAACAGGGAAAATGTTGGAGTACAGAGTAATGTCCTAAATAATGATAGATTAAAGCATGTGAAGTCTGTTCGCTCGCCAATTGACACGGGCAGGAGCAATGGATCGTTCAGGAGTAATCAGTTTGTGGAAAAAGTAAAAGATGTTAGTATTATAGGAGATGCTCAAAATGGTGTTAGAAGCTTCATTAGCAATGAACGAAAAGATGCTAAGATTTATCCGGAGACAAGAAGCATCTATTTGGACAGCAAGATCCAGCAATTGGAACACAGAATAAGGACCCTTGAACGAGAATTAAGAGAAAGTGCTGCCATTGAGGTTGGTCTTTACTCAGTTGTTGCAGAGCATGGAAGTTCCGTAAATAAGGTCCATGCTCCAGCTCGGCGCCTTTCTAGGTTTTATCTTCATGCTTGCAAAGAAAATGGCCAACCAAGGGCAAGTGCAGCTAGAAGTGCTGTTTCAGGATTAGTTTTGGTTGCAAAAGCATGTGGAAATGATGTTCCTAGGTACTTTCTGAATCACAGGTTTTCTGCAAATCCCATGAAAACAGGCCTTCTAAAGAGTGTCGCCTTTGTCAACTAGATAACTAGAAAAGTTTAGTCTCAGACCAAATATTAGTGTTCTTGGTTGGTTGATTGAGGAAATCAGAGGCTTAAGCTGTAAAAACCCTAATGTGGTCGTCCCTTGCAGCAATTTGAATATGCCTCAAGTGTCGGCGTTTGGACCTACTATTAGGCTTACCCAAATGATCTCCTAGGGATGACAGTCGAAAATTTCTGTTCCATTACATGGAAAATCAGAAAAAGTTAACACGATGGGAATTTGTATATGAGGTCAAAACAGACTTGACTTGGCAGAGTGAGGATTTAGGAGTACGGTCCCAGAGGGACTGTTCATGATACTGCATCTGATTCTTGTAGAGCATTATGAAACTGTATTTATTTCTTAAGAAGGTTCTTAGACCATTTTATATGAGCTCATTTCTTTACCTCCACTCCTGAATGCAGGTTGACGTTTTGGTTGTCAAATTGTGTTGTGTTGAGAGCAATTATAAGCCAAGCCTCTGCAGAACAGCAACTACATTTTGTCAAAAGGACTGGTGGCCAGAAGGGAAACAACAAGAAATCATCTTCACTTGAATGGAGTGACACCTCCTCAAGCAAAAAGACTAGAGGGGCTTTACGTGAAATTTCTGATGATTGGGAGGACTCTCGTGCTTTTACATCTGCACTGGAAAAAGTTGAAGCTTGGATCTTCTCCCGGATTATTGAATCTGTCTGGTGGCAGGTCATTACATAATTGTTCTTTTTAGTGCAATCCCTTTTCAAATTTCTCCTCAAATAATTCCAAAGGTTTGGTTTGTACCCAATCTACCTACTGAACAACCCCACACTTGTGTGACCTGTGGACCACCACAAGTACTGCCTTCCTATTGAAGGAAAAAAGAAAGAAATTTTTTTCTGCAAACTTATAAATTGTAAATGAAGATAGCATCTGGTTCTGGTTGTAAAGTCTCTTGGATATTGTCCCTGAGACTTTTCCATGAGCTTGAACAGTCTTATTTAGGTGACTAAGATTTGGGGCAACTAATATAATTAGATAATAATAGCTAATACTACTTTGAACCTAGAACAAGTTGGAATTAGCTGACCTATTTTCCTCATCTGTTTTCCAGACTCTGACTCCACATATGCAGTCTACTGCTGCAAAGGCAATCAATGGATGCATGGCTTTGGACTTGAGTAAAAGCTACGAAAGGACATCGAGTTCAGGCAATCAAGAGCTGATAAATTTCTCATTAGAACTTTGGAAGAAGGCTTTCAAGGATGCCTGTGAAAGGCTCTGTCCTGTTCGAGCTGGAGGACATGAATGTGGCTGCTTGCCTGTGCTGGCTAGATTGGTAAAATCTATATGCCCCATTAATCCTTTATACACATGGGAGGGTCTAGTATCTCAACATGCCAGTTTTTTTGTTAGGTATATTTGTGCATAAAGCTCCAACACTGTTCATTAAGTTGCAAACTCATATGGTGATAAAAGTTATTTGATCGGATGATACAATTTGATCAAGTCATAAATTATTAACAGAAACACTCAAATCAAGGTGGCCTGAGAATTTTGGAAGAATTATTGAGTTTTTGGGTTTTAAGTGTAACCTTATGCATGAGATATTGAATAACTGAACAATATAATGGCTCAAACAGTTAATGGATTCTGTACTTTATTGTATAAATTAGAGTGTTACTTTTAAAAATATAGGGACAGGAAAATACATAATAATGGTTATATTCATATATTATGCTTGTTTCTTATCTTCAATAGCTTCTAAAATGTACCAACTAGATGCTTTAAAATAGAATACTAGTTTTAAACCGAGGAATGAGCCGAATTCAAGGACAGAGTATCTCAAGGCCCTTGGATGCATTGAAGTGGGACCAATTTTAAAACTGAGGGAATGAGCCAAATCAGCACTAAATTCCTGTTGCATGAGCTCTATACTGGCATTCCATCTTTTATGTCTCAGTTGAGGACAGTGCATGTAGAAGTATCCTGTGTTTGTATGCACAACAATTTGGTGGCTTTCCTACAATCCTTGAGCACAGAATAGCCTTCTGCTCCATTTTCAGGATTTTTTTATTTTTTATTTTTTTGGAGATCATGCATTCTGCAAGAGTATGCATAGGAACAAATTTTCTAGGGTAATATTTTTGGGTTATTAATTAAGCAATTTCTTATTTTTTCTTTTAGGTTTTTAAATTGGAAATGGGCATCAGAGTCACATCTTCAATTGTAAAAGACATCTTATTTAAGTTGGCGAAGTAAACTGGGGTACCGACAAAATTTCCTATATTCAAGTCAAATTTTTAAGTGTTTATTTGACAGTATATGCAGAGTACTAAGTTATTTTACTTTATTTATTATTATTAATTTTTTCCTTTGAGGTGTTCAACTGTTCATTATCAGCTGTTGAAATTTGTATACAATGAAAGACATTTATAATAAATTGGTAGTAGTTTAGTAACCAGATTAACTCAAATTATCCACTATCTGGGCTTTGTGAAGACGTCTTAAGGATTTGTGTTTTGAAAGCTTGCCCATACAGGGAAAAAGAAAGGGAAATTGACCTTTAGTGAATTGAAGATAGCATGTTTATGTGTTGAGATCTTATGCAAATTTAATTATCTTTTTAGTATCAAAATTAACATTTATATATAGAATGGGATCTTTTATTGTTGGTCTTAAGTTTGAAAATAACCCATTTTGTTGTTCAGCCTATGTTACAGTTACTCAGGTACATGTGTTGGGTGTGGGTATGTATCCACGCATCAGATGTGTCGATTCCCCAATCAGAAGGACAGATAGACATTGTTAGATATCATATATATATATATATATATTTAGTACAGTAAACTAATGTCTTAAACTAATGTCTCTTTGTAACATATTGATCAATATATAGGCATTTCACTCTTTTTAGATCAATAATATTGAATTATTGGATATGTTTTTTAGGTGCATCACGCATGTCTGAGTATTGTGTGTCCGACACGGATACTTCACCTACTTTTGAAGAGTCTATGTACATGGTGTTCAGTGTGGCATTTAGGATTGACACATATTTGATCAACTTTATCTTTTGGAATTTTATATATAGAGCAATGTCTGATTGTTAGACTCGATGGGTATACCAATTTTCAATGTTTAATATATATATTTTTTAATGTTAGTTGCCATATTTGATTATGTAGGTTATCTCCCATCGGCCAGGAAGGGATTATTTCTATTGACTTTTGACTCCCTTCTGGCCTTATGAATCCATTAAATATGGGGTTCTTCTCTCTTCACCTACTTTTGAAGAGTCTATGTACATGGTGTTCAGTGTGGCATTTAGGATTCACACATATTTGATCAACTTTATCTTTTGAATTTTTATATATAGAGCAATGTCTGATTGTTAGACTTGATTGGGTATGCCAATTTTTCAATTTTTATTTATTTTTTTAAATGTTAGTAGCTATATTTGATTACGTAGGTTAACTGACAGAACCTTGATTTTTACCATAAAAATGATAGATATAACATCAATATGCATCTCTCATGTAACTATATTTATTTATTTGAGATAACTATTTTTATTTATAATGCTGGGCCTCTCTTATTTAACTAGATAATGGAGCAATGTGTGGCTAGATTGGATGTGGCTATGTTCAATGCCATCCTTCGTGAATCTGATGATGACATTCCAACAGATCCTGTATCTGATCCCATTAGTGATTCCATGGTTCTTCCCATTCCAACAGGGAAAGCAAGCTTTGGGGCTGGTGCACAACTAAAGAATGCGGTGAGAAATACAAAAAGCTTGTATCAAGCTGATCTCAAAGTGAAATTTAATCATATCCGTTGATAATTTTTTTCCTGGAGAATGCATAGTGATGCTACTGATTCCACATTGTTTGAGACTGTCTTCCTTGCCTTTTCTTTTCAGTGGTCTCTTGACATCTGTTACTGTGTTTTCATTTGTTATTTGAAGAGAAAACATAATTTCCAAGTATAACTCTTGCCAATTTTTCCAAATTCATGATTGCCAACCTTCATAATGAATATCAAAAGACTCATTCACAGTGTCGATCTAGGAGAGGATCACTTTAGAGCCTACCAAATTGTGGGTTAAAATCAATGTTGTGTTACTTTCTTTTGAAAAGCCAACACATGATAGTGCACCTCATGCTAAGTTATTAAATGGTGTCAACAATAAATAGAGTGGATGTATCATTTATGATGCAAATCTTTTTTTTTTTTTTTGTAAATAACAGATTGGGAACTGGTCTAGATGGCTTACTGACCTATTTGGTATTGACGATGATGACTCACTTGAAGATGAGAATGACCATTATGAAGATGATGATGATGGAAGAAAAGAATGTGATGCTTCTTTAAAATCTTTCCATCTTCTCAATGCACTTAGTGATCTCATGATGCTTCCAAAGGACATGCTCCTAAGTAGGTCAATTAGAAAAGAGGTATAAACTCTAGACTCAAAACCTTCCAATCTCAGTATGTTGTCTGCATGACCCATATGTCGTACCATTGTTCCCAATGCTAAATGTTTTTTTTTTTTTTTTGAAGGTATGCCCTACATTTGGTGCATTGCTAATCAGGAGGGTTCTCAAGAACTTTGTACCAGACGAGTTCTGCCCAGATCCAATTCCGAAGGTTGTGCTTGAAGCTCTGGAACATTCTGAGGTTTGTCCATTGCAA
This sequence comes from Cornus kousa, assembly GCA_025631255.1. Classification (NCBI taxonomy): domain Eukaryota; kingdom Viridiplantae; phylum Streptophyta; class Magnoliopsida; order Cornales; family Cornaceae; genus Cornus; species Cornus kousa. The sequence goes on from JAOTQH010000031.1 coordinate 7,215,345, forward strand.
AAGAAATCTGTCTTCTGTTTTCATTACTCGCTTAATGTGCAAAGTTAAACTTAAGTGGCTTCTAAAGGGAATTCATTCCATGTTTTGTTTTCAAAATTCTTGAAAATTAATTAAAAGGACTTATCAAAAAAAAAAAAAAAGAAGTGAATTCATTCCATGATTTTGTGAATTAAAATAATTAAATAAATGAAAAATCACAGAGTTTGCATGAATATTTTTTATGGCAAAGATATGTCATTCTGGTACTATAGTAGTTTTGAATGATAAGCATGTAATTAAATTGTGAAAGTAAAATCACTGAGGGTGGTTGTAGTGGCAAAATTCTTGAAATACCTTGTGATTGCCTGGGTTTGTGTCTTTTCACAACAACAATTATTCTTGAGTCACAATAAAAATTGTTCTGATTTTATTTTGATTCAGGATCCAATTGAAGCTGAAGAAGGTTCTATAACAAACTTTCCATGCACTGCAGCTCCTATAGTTTATTTGCCACCTTCAGCAGCTTCAGTTTCAGGTATTATGGGAGAAAATGGAAAGAAATCTCAGCTGAGAAGGAGTGGGTCCTTAGTGCTCAAGAAATCGTATACCAGTGATGATGAGCTTGATGAATTGGATTCACCTTTAAGTTCAATCATCGACAGCTTTCGGGGTTCACCTACTCCAACAAAACCTAGTTGGAAATCAAATGAAAATGGCATTCGGAATACTGTCAGGTATGAACTTCTTCGGGAGGTATGGATGAAGAGTGAGTAGCAATGCTGGACTTGGCTGACAGGATTTGCCTATACTTGTAAACATCAGATAGCTTCCAAAATGCACATACTTCCCAACAGCAGCTTAGATTGTCAAATTGATTCCTTTTGGGAACAAATGGATGAATGACGAGAACTATATATATATATAAATATATATATATGGCTAGCAAGAACAAATAATTGTATCACCCGTTGATTTGTCGTCTGTTTTTTTTTTTTTTTTTTTCAGGGTCGGGTTGGGGGAGAAGGATTAGTTGTTTTATAGAGTTGTAAATAACATTTCTGTGTTATCTGTTACTTGTGTGACGGCTTTGTTTCTCTCATATTTCTTCAAATATGAACTTGCCAATTTGTATTGTAGAGGAATTTTCGTTCTAATTTGTGCAGTAGACAGCAATTTGGGGATTTGTCACCGACTTTATTTAATGATAAATGGGCCTTTAACAGCACCGAGCTATTTAATTTTCTAGGTTACAACACTGTTGAAGTTTGTTCAATATGTTTCTTCCTGACAAATTCCAAGGGTGTTGTGGAAATTGAAACAAGATGTACAATAGAAGAGAAACTGGAAAATTAATAATATATAGTAAGAATTCAAAAGAAGCACCTGTTTGTGGAATGAGGGATAGGAGAATCGTGGTTAAATTTGTATTTGAAGAAATAAATTTGTATTTGAAGAAATAAATTTGTAATATAATTAGATTTACATTCCAAGTATGACTAATATTTTTAATAACAAATATTGTGTGATGATTCAGAAATCAAATGATGGGAAAATGACGAATTAATAATCTCTGTGTCAGGAACTGACAGCCACGGCCAAGAAAAGAAAATAAAAAATAAAATATATATATATATATATATATATAAAGTGATAAACACAAGCATACATCTTAGGCTCTTCATGCGAGTATAAGAGGGAGATGCGTCT
>JAOTQH010000031.1:7221815-7252348 GCA_025631255.1 Cornus kousa
GTTCTACTGAGGTAAAATTGGTAATGGTAACAATGGTTTTAATGGTTATCAAACACATTTGAAAACAAAATTTTAAAATAAAAGCGCTTTTAAATGATTTAATAGCAATCCCAAATGCACACCTAACATTATGTGAGTTTATTGTAAGATTATCCTCTAATTTGCGGTTCTACTGAGCTAAAATTGATAGTAGTAACAATGCTTTTAATGGTTACTAAACACATTTAAAAGCAAAATTTTAAAATAAAAACGTTTTTAAACAGTCCAATGGCAACTGTTTATGTGAGTTGATTGTAGATCATCCTCTAATTTGCACGATGAATCTGAATCCAACTTGATATTTCACGAAGTTCAGATGAGTCTAATTTTAAGTCCTCTCATATATATATTTCTTTTTTCCGGGCAAACTAAGGGAAAGGGGAACTCGAATGCGGACTCACCCATTCGAGAAGTTAGACGTTCTACCAACTAAACTAGTGGATAATGCCCCGCTCGTATGTTTTTGAAAGCCTTGTGTTATGAATACCTCTTCATAATTATTAATGATAAGTTTGAAAAAAGAAAATTACATGTGGCTTCTTCAAATTTTTGTTTTTTTCTTTCATTTTGGCTAACCAGAAAAACTCGTGTGATCTCAGAATTACAAGGAAATGCCCTTACCCTTCAAATTCTTGCTATGATTTAAATACTTTTGTCATATGCATAATGATTCGAGCGCTAGAGTTTCTTGCCAATGAATGAATGAAAAAATAAAAAAATAAAAATAATAATAATAATAATAATTTGCCTTGGTAACTTTGGTCTTAACTTTCAAGCAACATGTCAAGGTTTCAAAACGAATTTTAAAAAAAAATAAATAACTAACTAAAAAAACAAAAAGTCAATTGCACAGACAACCCAAAACCATTTTTATATAAGCACTAAGCAGTATACAAATAAAATCAGACAGCAGTGCAAAAACAAAAACAATCTACATCCATCAGAAATTGTAAATTGACAAGCAACAAAAGCGGGGTGTGCGCTATGTGCTTTCACATGGGAGGGGGATGACAATTCTTGCTACTCACCTGTAAAAAAACTGCACATATTTGGGGCAATAACTAGACCCCTATCTCTAGCGGTAAAAATCGCAAATCTTGTTGAACTTTACTGCTCATTCAGTGCCATGTGAGCTCAACCTACCATAAAATGTTCCAACAGCACGGAGAAGTGAGTTTTTGAAAACCGCTGCTAGGGACCGGAGTGAAGAATTTGACAAGCACTTTCAGGCAAAACGGCGAAGAGATATTACCAAAGGCATCTCAGGTGAAAGGATAGAAGTTTGAGAAGAGCAAACTGCCTATAAGGATGTAGGCAGCACAGTATGCCCAAATCAGATGTCCCCATCTCTTGCCATTGCAAGGAGATACCACCAAGTATGACGCGTACCAATAGAGAGGAGGGCTGGCTGATAAGAAACGAGTCGAAACCTGTCAAATCCATCCGGTGTCATAAACTAGTGTATTTCAATGAACTACAACTTCAATTTAAGGAAGTCGATTCAAATTTTACACACAAACTGCTTTACATAACATAATACATGGTGAACTGAAAGTCTGACCTGCACATGCATGACAAAAAATGCCGTGGCTGCCATGAATCCCATGTGCAGAACAAATGGAAGAAGAAGAATTGACGAGTGCTTGGGCTTATATGACGAATTATTTTCTAATGGAGAAGTAATAGGATCCACTCCTTTGGTCAATTTTTTACGCCGTCTAAGAACTTGATCTTCTGCTACAAATCAAATAATCAAATGAGATTGTTCTGTGTATATTGCAGCCAAACAAAATGGAAGAATTATGCATTTCAAAATATGAACAGCTTAAACTTGGAGTTAGTGTTTGTGACCACCAGGGTCCTGCGAGCCCTGATCCTCGCAAGGGAGTGCACCCTCACGGGGGAATGACCCTGCTAGAAATGTAGTTGGGGATGACATCCCATTTTTTTTAAAAGATCAGCAAACCCAAAGTCCTTCCATGTCTTTGGTCCTAAATACAAATAACTAGGAAATAAGAATAATTGAAAAACACGTGACATTGATCCTAGTCACAATGTAAAGACCACAAATTACAAAACAACTCCATCCAGAGAAGTGCATTATTTGCTAATATAAACATCTACATTTAGGAACTAAGTTGCAAAATGGGAAGGGATCAGGCACCCCTTTTCTGCACAAAGTTGATCAGTGGATGTGCTCTTTTTATTTTTTCAGCTGATTAGTGGATGTACTTAAGGGTAAGATAAGACAAGAGTTGATCGAGTTTCCTATATGAGTGCTCAGTCTCACTTGTAGTATTACTTGTTGCGAGGGAGCAGGAGTACCTTTTAGGCAGTAATAGTATCAGTTATAAGTTACTTATGTCCTCCAATTCTTTAAAAGGAGTGTTAATGTGCATGTGTAAACAATGTGTAATGTTTATATATTATCTTTTTATGTTATTGGTAGATCTATATTTTCATACAAAAAGGAGGAATAGGCTTGACCACCAATGATTAAATGTTCCAGTTTGTTACGGAGCGACACTTGACTAAAAGAGAAGCGTAATAACAGACTTTTAAGGGTCATTACCTAGTATTGTCCTTGTTAATCGAGGTGCTGGAGTAATTACAGACTCCAAACTAATTTTTTATTTGCCTCCTAACCTTAAGTTTTAACCTTACTTATTAAGTAAAGCGAATAGCAAGGAAGCTATAATGATCCCCTATCCTAGAAGATGAGGAATTACAGGAAGTGGAGGGATTATAAGGTGGAACAACCCTCTCCTAGATATGTTGATGGAAGATGCCAATATAGACAAGGAAGATTTAGAGTGATCTTATTTGCTAAGTTTGTTAGGTTGTTAACTTGTTATGTAAATTTTATAAAAAGGTCTTTCTGAATTTAAGTAACGAACCGTTGAGGACAAGTTATAGTTTTTGTGTATCACAATCACTTCTTTTATGGGTAGTTATTAGTTATATATCATGAACCATGGTTATGTGGTTTTTGTTTATCACTTATGTGAGATAACATAATATCTTATCAACCATTTTAGTAGACCTAAAATGCCCTAAATATCTTCGAGTACATTTACACGTGATATATCTTTTCTGGAGCTTACTTTTTATGTGCTATTTTACCCTGCTTTTACTATTTTTTGATATATTAATATATGTTTAAAAATATAAAATTCAAAACTTAAAAAGCTTATGATCCAGTGCCTCATGTTTTCCACCTTGCCTTGTGCTTTCTCCATTTAAACAATGCCCCATAAGGAGTGTTCACCACTCCAGAAAAGAAGTCCAGTCATCCCTATCATCCCCAAATATTGTGATCCCTACCCTCCTCTAAAGTTTATCATGCCAAGGCATAGCTTTCCTAAAGACATTTCATTGAATAACTAAGCCTTCCAATTCCCAAACCTTGCGTATGAATCAAAGAGAAAACTTAAGATTCCTTAGTTTTCATTTCTTTTTCCTTTTCTTCCATCTTTGCAGATAGTTTTCAGTTTTTTTTTCTTGTCCTTAATTTGATTTCCAAGATAAATAAATAAAAAAATATTGAAAACTTGGAATAAAATAAAGGGCAAAATGCCAAAAAAAAAAAACAAAAAAAACAAAACCCTGAACTATCGAGGAATCAGCAACTAACCCCTTGAACTACTAAAGTTGCAACTATACATTTTATTGCAGATAGCCCCATCCGTTATTGTTCCGGTCGGATCTTACCGGAACAGTGACTACGTGACGGTCACATGGCATACACTATAATTTTAATGACCATAATACCCTCGTGAGCTTGAAAAGACACTAATGCCCCTTATTGTAACTATTAAACCCAAACACCTTTTAAACACCCCAACCACACCTTGATACTATGTGCATGGAAGAAGATGAACAGTGACAGAGGGCATAAGGCTGTGCTTGGGTGTACAAGCCTGTTATCCTTTTCCCAAAAGTTAGTTTTTTTTTTTTTTTTTTGGAAGATTAAGGTTGGCGTTGTTGTCATTTTGATTGGGTTATGAAATTATCATCAAGTTAAGGGTATAACTCTCAAAACTAAGTAGTTTTAATTAAGGGTAAATTTATCTTTTAATATTTCCGACCAAGTGACCTACCAGAATGCAACATATCAATAGTTTAGGGGATTTCTTGTAACAAATTAATAGTTTTTTTTTTCTTTTTCTTTTTTTTTTTTTTTCAGGGGGGTTTATTGCATTTTACCCTAAAATAAATGAAAACTTGGAATATTATAACAGATTTGGCTTGGGGGAGTCGATAGGGGAAGGTTGGTATACGATCAGAAAGTCAGTCATAAGATTCGAAGTTTTTCTTGGCAACTAATTGGTGTTTTACACTTTGTACTTCCTAGTGTTGCCTATCATCTCTAATAAACTATAAACAAAAAGGAAAGGATAGGCACTAGCTAACTCGTGCACTCGACTGAAATAAAAATCACATAGGTTAGGTGTATGGGGAAAAACACATAATGTTATGTCGATACCTATCAACCACTTCAACATAGACCCTCCGAATTGCTCCAAACTTTAAAAAACTCACCTCTTTATAAAATACCAAATCAAACAAAAAGGCCATGATCCTACATACCCATCAAATTTTCTCCCGAACCCGAAATTAGATATACCGCTGAAAATAAAAGTATCCCCAAGTATCTTCTATCAAAGCAGAAGAGAAGATTTCTAACTGATACAACTTAGAAGCAACATTGCACAGGGAATCCACCAGTTAAGCAAATTCAATGTGACTTTCATATCTATCAATTGATGTTTCCACAAATTTAATTTCTTAGATGGTATTCTTGTATGTAATCTCAAATCAAAAAAATTGAAATGATTGCACTGGAGAAAATAAAGGAAACATTATAGTAGGTGATAAAATAATGGACAGCAGACTCGGATACTTCCAACATGAAAATGTTATTCATGATAGCATTAAGGTACATGCTGCTACTATAAGGAATAAATGACAAACTGAAAAGTACAAGATAAAAATAATCTAGTTCAACCAGTCCCCAAATTATTCTTTACAGCTCAGCCACTTGCAATGTGAAGAATTAAATCCATGCAAAAATGATGAACTAAGTGGTTCGATCAATGAAGAGTGTGATAATTGGTTACCCACCAAGCGCTTCAGTACAACATTATATTTTTGCCTTCCAGACAAACAGGGTGTATAAGTATCAACAGGTAAGTGAAAAGACAATTTGTGTTCAAAATTCATACCTCTCTGTATTTTGGAAGAAAGTTTCCCCGAAAAGTAAGTGTTGTTTGATCTTGCATCCACCCCCGAAGAAATAAGCACAGCAGAAGAGGTTTTATCCTCAGGAGAAGCTAGGAAACCAAGTGAGAAAAAAATTTCAGGCTGCAACTTCACATAATGGATGATTGAGCATAGTGCTAAAGACAGTATGGGAGATGCGAGCAGGAAATTTGGCAACTGTTTTAGTTGGAAATATCTCAATAAACCCACTCCCCTGAAACAAAAAGAAACTATCAATATTTGAAAAACAAATCCACATCTTCTACACTTTCATTTTTTATAAAACAATCTAACTACTAGAAGAAAACATGATTTGTACATGAATCTAGTTCCCTTTTCCATCCATGAACAGTGAAAGTTAATTAAAAAAAAAAAAAACTCAACAAGGTCAACAAAGCAAGTAATACTCGAATGTAGACCCAGAGTAATTATTCACGGGATATCAGATGTCACAATCTTCTACTAATCTAAACCACCTTGAGATTGAACGAACATTTGCAAATACAATATCATATCTCTATCAGAACACAGTATTTATAATAGAAACGGATTAAAAAAGGAAATTAACTGATAAAAGAATTACCAATAACATACCAATAATGACTTTGAATATAGTTGTACAGTAAAGGAAGTCTTGCCTTGCACCAAGCCCTCAGTTCATCTGGAAAATGTCCAAGACACATATTGTAGTATCCATATGCTTGAAAAGCAATAAACGGAACAAAAATACACAGACAACGCAAAGCTCCAGCAGTAAGAACCTTGACTGCCAACTGCCAAAGGAAATTAATAATAATAAGAAGAAGAAGAATACCATATCTAAAATTTTAAAGGATGCATGTGTTAGCAATGGTGAAAACTTGACATTGCAAAATATTCTTCAAATTGTAGAAGTTTTAAGATGATTTTGACTAAGACTGGATATATAGATGTAGTTCTAATAGAACCAAAGAGAGAGAGAGACATGGAGTAAATGTTTTGTCTCCTGACTTGGTATTCCATAAGAAAGAAGAAGATGGACGAAGCGGATAAGTGCCACCAGAATATTTTTATGGTCAGCATATAACTCTGAATTCAAGACCAAAGTCGTAAGGTAGCTACAAAACCAGCTAGTAGTTCATTCAAGTAACATGTTCGATGCTGAAATGAAAATTGTTGAGGAAGAAATCAAATGCATTCTAGAGAAGGAAAAGGAAGCAATAGGACAACACAAGAAAAGTTAGTTTATATTAGTTATACCAATGTATGCACAACTGAAGAGTGATATGGTTAGGTGGAAAGGTTCTCAAGGGTGAGGAGAATAATGATAAGGTCCTAAGGATGTTGGTTAAAGAGCAAAAGGACATGTTGACCAATGGCAGGTTTAATCAATAATATTTTTTTTTTGATAAGAGGTTTAACCAATAATATGGCACTAAAGAGAGCATAAAATAAAAGGGGATTCATGTAGCAAACCAGTATTGTTGATCCAGTGCCCAGTACAATCGAACAATACAGTTTCTTTCATATAAGTGAATTGAATAATACAATTAACTTCAGAAAGTTCAGTACTTATATACGTATTATGCAATTACTGTGTATGATGGATCTGTCCAGTCTCCCTAATAATTTGACATATTTTCCTTGTCTAACAGGACAATAAAACAAAGTCAACCAAAAAGAATAAAAAGAAAAAGAAAGAAAGAATAAATTGAAGAGGAATAGAGATCGTGTGATTGAGATCACAGTAACTTTGCATCCCTAGCTGTCTATCATAATTAGAGTTTGTATCTGGCACTAAAGACTAAAGAGTGGCTTCAGTCTGATTTACACAAAAAGACTAAGAATGAGACGGTTATACCCAGAATGGTCCCATTAATTGAACGTGCTGGGAGAGAGAGACAATGAAACCTTTGGCATTATTTGCATTTTGAACAACCTGATTGCTATTAGGATTTGGATACACATTCTCACACTTGATAGCCCAAGCATTCACACTTGATAGCCCAAGCATTTACCAGTGCGCCAAGCAATGGCACTTAATTTACATAAAAAGACTAAATATTCACAACTTTTTTTAAGAAAATAAGGGGAAATGATTTTCACACTTCACTTTTGTATATTTGCATTCCATGTACTTTAAAAATAAATAAATAAATAAAAAATAAAAATTGATATAATTAGACTTGAAAACACTCTCACATAGCACAGTACTCACAAAAGTATTCCCACACTCCACTTTTGAGGGTAGTAATATCATTTCATTTATTTAAAAAATAAAGAAAGAAAGAAAAAAGTGATTTGTAAGTGTAGAAAAGTTGAGTGTGAATTTTACATCGCTCAAGAAAATAAAAAATCTAAAAACTTGTAGTATTCAATTAATTATCTTGTATCAATGGGCTCTAGTCTCCTAATAGATTTATTGGAGAATGTAATTATAGGGGTTTTTTTTTTTTTTTTTTTCAAGTAAAGATTGTATAAAAAGCGTTCAAACAGGGACTGCATCCTTCATTATAGGAGCTATTTTAGCCCTTGATTGAATATTGATAGGAGTGATTAAGCCTTTGATAGAATATTAATTGGAGTGATTCACAAGATTGATTTTAAAAAATCTTTCTATCAATATAATTTTCATATTTATCACATGTTTGTATTCTTTCAACTATAAATAGAAGTGGTCATTATAAACAAAATTAAGAGAGAATAAAATGAAAAAAATGTAGCCATTTGGGCTTTGTGTGCCGCGGATGTAGGCTGCAGTAGCCAAACCATGTTATATACTCTCTTCAATCTTTTGTTTTTCAACAAGATTCTTCTACAATTACTATAATATACTATCATGTATAACTTACTACATGTAATTAATTATTACTACTTCCTCTGTCCCATATTAGATGTCCCTTTTGGGGAGAAGAATTACTAGGTTTTCCTTTTAAGTTTGAATATATATATAGAATCAAGTTTGAAATTTTTTAAAACTTCCAGGGTATTTTAGGGAAAGAAATGAAATGTGTTGTTTGAACTTTTCAAGTGGACAAGTATTTTGGGACAACCCAAAAAGGAAGGATGGACAACTGAATTGGGACAGAGGGAGTATTAGATAGGAAACAATCACATCTGAATTCTCAAAAGTATCAATAATTAGTTTGTGCCAAAATACATACATATCTCTATATCCCCGCAAAATCCCCATCTTCTCGCCATCTGATTGCATGCATCTTACTTATTCAAAATAATATTGCTTCCTCGAATTTTAAATGCCTCCTCAAATTCGAGAATAATAGTTCCATGTGAATGTAGATGTAGAATAAATTATCAAGCAGGGAAAGTGATTTCAATTAATAAAGCAAAAATAATGATTTCTACTTGCAAAAAATATATATAATGATTTCTAATGTAAAATGGAAAAGTATCTCAGTTAACATCAATTGCCCCAACTTATACATTTAATGGGAGTAAAAGGCAAACTAAGGGAAGAGGGGATGCTACTGGATACCAACCACGTGGAACTCTCAGTTGTATGTGGCCAGATTCAGTTCCATATCATATAACCATCATGTACATCTCAGCCTCCATGCATATTGTGCAGGCCACACTCTAGGTTTTTAGAAATGAAATTTAGCATTTGCAGATTATTGCTGAGATGAATAGCAACACTTCTTTGGCTTCAAAATGGATAGTTTCCAGTTAAACACATAGTATAATAAATTGTAAGCTTGTAATTAAAACATTTTTTTGATAAGTAAGTTTGTAATTAAAGCATTGTTAACTGAATAAAATAAAAACTTACAAAAGCATGCTTTTGGAGGAAGATAGCATCATAAGCCTGATGCATAGTCTGAAAACAAATATATCCCGCATTAAGCACCCCATTTGACCTTGCAGATCCAGAGAGAGCAAGCCAAAGAGTTGCAAAATTAATTTTACCAGACATTAGATAATATAATCCTCCAATAGATAACAGGGAATACAGACTCTCAGAATATCTGCATATTCAAAAAAGAATTTCATATTCAGCATTACCATTTTTCAATTCAACAAAAATGCAATGAGAGAGGTGTAAAGAATACATTGATGAGTAGAATATTGAAGCTGGATTGAAGCAAAATAAAATTGATGCTCGCAAGGCTGAATCTGGGTCCTTCAAAATAATAAGCGAAAGCCTGTAAAAGAGAGAGAGTCAGAAACAAGAAGTTAGAAATTCAAAGCATGTGAACATATATACACGGAGGAACTAGGAATTTATTCTAGTGGGAGCTGATTTAGAACAAAAGTAAAATAAACTAAAATTCTTTAAAAATTATGATGGGGAAATGATATTCTCACTCCACAAAAGTACTCTTGCACTACTACATTTTAGAAAGAAACAATTGTCCTTCAAAACTACTCTCGTAGTTCACATTGTCCTGAGGAATACTGTTGCTAAGCTCCACTTTTAAGAGGTAATTGTGTCATTTATTTTATGAGAAAATAAAATGAAGTGTGATATCACATTCCTTTTGAGGGAACTAATATATATATATATATATATATATATTTGATAAGTAATATTTATCTATATATATGGAAGCAACTTTATATTTATAGTAATATATGAATATAAAATTTAAAAAAAAAATGACTAGAAGCAGCTGCCCCCACTGGGCATAAGGTGGCTCCACCACCATATACAAACACACATATACATGAACATGTAAAAGTATATCCTCCATGAGTTTATGATTTTGCTATACATATTTATAAAACAAGTAGTTACCTCATGAAATTTTCAGCCTTGATAATACTTAATTGATTTTAGATTGCAATCAAATTATTGTTAAACAACCTTTCAAAAAAAATTATTGTTATACAAGGTCTAACATAATAGTAAGCCTTTGTTGAGTTAAATACTTTATGCATTCATCATAGGGTCCCCGTATCTGAATTTTCTCCTAAATTTGCAGTATTATTGCATCGTAAGCCATTCTACTTCACTATTGTGTGAAACAATAACTCAGTCTTTAATTTTACAGAGCTCCCAACAAAGTTCATGTGTATACATAAACACGCACATATATATGAAAACAATTATCAAGACACTTACCTGTAAAGACAAAGAGCAGCAAAAACAAACGCAATGTTATTGAGTACATAGCCAGATAATCCCAGCACAGCTCTATGTCCAATAAGTGGAATCAATGGATCAAAAACTGGAACAAAAATCATAATTTTTTTACAAAACCCACCAATTAATACCAAATTAACAACAAAATATTAAGCCTTGATAGCTAAAAGAAGTGAATTAACCAACCTGTTCGACACAACAAAGAAATGCAAATGGGAAGAAGAGGCAAGAACGCATAGGACTGTTCGTATTCATATCCACATTGCGCGATGCGTACGTAGTACACACTGTCCCATACAATACTGTCCTCGATTGAGGAGGCGATGCGAGGGAAGCGAATGGGGTGGTTGGTGGTGGTGTTGGAAGATAGGCAATTAGGGTTTATGGATGCGGAGGTGTCATAGGGGCTAAAGAGAGATCTCCATAGGATGATTAGGGTTATGAGGATGAGTCTCGACGCGATTGCTGATCGAAGAACGATGCTAGTGTGGCGGGTTTGGACAGGGTTGTAAATGAAGGACTTGATCGCCATTGATTTGCTCTGTACATGGAGAGAATTTAAGAAAGAGAGAAATGTTGTCAATGAAGGGTCTGTTTGTTTCATAAAAATGTGAGGAAAGGAAAGGAGTGCCTTTTGCATTTTCTAACACTTATAAAAGTGAACCGAAAGGAAAGAAATAATAAGAGTGTAAAAATTATGTGTTTTTTTAATGTTTTTTATAATAAGTATATTTCAAAATGCCTTTGTCGCTTATAAAATAGAATAATTTGTCCTTCATTTTCTCGCAAATGTAATAATGACACTAGTATAAAAATAAAAAAATATAATTAGTATGTTATTCATTCCTTTCTCTTTCTATCTTTATAATAATGTTATTATTTCTTGAGTAAAAAATACTTAATAACACAGTAAACCTCCTTTCTCTTTTTCTTTTTTTTTTTATTAATCAACCAATTGAATCAGATGAAAGATGAAACTATTCATTCCTTTCTCTTTTTTGTTTTTATACTAATGTTATTATTATTTTTCCTTTTACTTCTATTATTTAAAAATAATTTGAGTAAATTGCGCTGACATCTTTCTTGTGGTTTTCCTCTATTACACCTAGATATATTTGGACGCTTGTGAACCAATCGGTCCAATTGCCGTCAGATTTAGTAAAATTATCAATGACACCTTTACCACCTGCTTAAATTGACTTTATTGCCCGACTTGTAAATTAACCTATTGGAATCATAAAATTACTATTTTAATCTTTCTAGGTCATTTAAATGGACGAAACTAATCTCCCCATCTCCACATGCCTGCCTTCCTTCATTTCACCACCTTACAAAATTGAGAAAGTATTGTTGGAAATTTTTATATATAAATAATAAAAATTATTTTATGATCCTATGTACTAAATTCTCTAAAATAGAGTTGCAATGTGTTTATTGATACATGATGGATTGGGTTGTATTTTCCAATTAGGTGGTCTAATTGGGAGTATGGTTTTATACCGTTAGATTGTGGTTTTCCAACTTATTTGGTATGATTTAATTATAACCATTGATATCTAAGTTTCTATGATAGAAAAGGAGATTTAAGTATGTTTATTTGTGAAGAAGTCGTCCCCCTATTGTTGTTATATACAAGGGTTTTAACAAACCTATGCAAGGCCGGCCCTGAGATTTCAAATATTTTGAGAAGCCCTAGGCGAACTTTCAAATGTGAGGCCCTTAAGTTTCACACGCGCAAAAAAAATTATTTGAGTGCGGAATTTTCACACGATATTTTCAAATTCTATAGCTAATATAATTATGCGTCTGTGCGTTGTGCATAGGATAACTAACTAATAACTATAAATTTATTACCACCAACAAATAATTGTGCGCCTGTAGAGTACTAATAACTATAAATCTATACCACCAATAAATAATTGTGCGTCTGTGCATTGTGCTTAAGACAACTAACTAATAACTAGGGCTGCAAATGAGCCGAGCCGAGCTTCTAAGTCGGAGAGCTGCTCGGGCTCGGCCGAGCTTGGCCTAGCTGGGCTCGAGCTCGGCTTGATAATTTTTGACGAGCTTGAGCTCGGCTCGGGTCGGGCTCATATGTGGCTATGTATATATAATATATATACATATATGTATATATTATCTTTCAAATCGGGGAACCATTTTGGATCTGGAAAAACACCACCATCAGTACTTCACATATTAGACACTCTTCTCTATTCTTGAGTCTCCTTCACCAACTTCAATTTCATAAATGATTTATCAGATCTATAACAATATTATTAAGCTAGTGAGATTGGGGGAGGAGAGAGATAGATAAACCTAACTTGATGTTGCTTAGGATTATAAGACAGTCACCTGAGAAGTAGAAGGACGGAGTAGGACGGTGGATTTCCGTTGCAATATGCCAGTGGGATTGGAGAAGATGGTTTCGACATGTTGCGGCTATTTCTGAGGGTTTTTTTTTTAATCTACCCTTAAGTTATTATAAGGTGAATCCAACAGCTGAGATGAATTTAGATTTAAATGGGCTACTTAATGGCTAAGTTGAATTTAGATCTAACTGGGCTTCCAAATGCCCAAATACTAACTGAGTCAATAAAAATATATATGAATTTGGGCTAGATTTATATATATGGGCTACTTTTAAATATAATATATATATATATATATGTGTGTGTGTGTGTGTGTGTGTAAATGAGCCTGCTCACGAGCCGGGCTCAACATTGTTCAAGCTCGGCTCGTTTACTAAACGAACGAGCCCGAGCCGAGCTTTTAACAAGCCGAGCCCGAGCTGTTCATGAACGGCTCGGTTCATTTGCAGCCTTAATTAACTCTAGAATTTAGAGGGTTTTAGTGGTAATAAATTGAATATATGGAATGTATCTATAGCTAGACTAGGAAATAAGGGTGGATTTAGTGAAGATCGAGAGTTAAAAGATACCAAAAAATGAACAGTTGTGCTATTTAGACTCAATTTTCATATGGTTTAAGTGGACGAGTGCTTTTGATAGAGTGTATGATTATACATTTAGAATTGAAAGGCAACTTATAGAAAAAACTACATTATTTGAAAGATAAATCTTATAAAACTACTCCCTCCGTCCCATTGCTGCTTTCTTGTTTAGTATGTCTTAAAATAATTGTCTGCCTTTCTTTTGAGATGTTCAAATTTCAACTTCTCCAAAATTGTTCTTAAGTTTTGAAAATCTTTTCAAATCGATAAAGTGAATGTATAATTTTGTTGGATAAATTTTGTAAAATTCAAGGGGCCAACACTTATTATGGGTTGGGCGTATTATTATATTAGCCATGCTTCATGAGACGAAATTTTGGATGACAAAGCAATGACATGTTAATAAACTGAGAGTGACCGTGTTGATGTTTATATTTCTATTGGATACGGTGAAACAAAGAAAGGATAAATTTTTTTTTGATAAGTAATAATAAATTAAAAAAGGCGTTCAATAAACAAAGAAAGGATAAAATTATAAATGAATACATTGGTGATATGGTGGAAGTACCAACGGTTAGAGATGTATCCCTAGGTTTGTATGGTTATGTGCATCGAAGATCAATAGTTGAACTAATAAGCAAAAGTAGCATGGTTTACATTGAGGGTGATGCAAGGGGAACGAGAAGATCAAAATTATTATTTCTTGATATAGTAAGTAAAAGTTTTGGTAGCATTCATCATACTGTAAGTCCCTTTGAGTCATCAGTCTGAAAGTCTTTAAGTGTTGCACTAATTGTCCATATATGCAACTAAAACATTTTATTAATACTAGTTAATCATATTTTATTTATAACTTATGAAAGCATCAACTCGACTTTAGGTTGATCATTTCCACCAGAGTCTTGTCTAGGGCCTTGTATTTTGTTCAAAATAAGCCATTTTGTCTTTGTTTTGATCTTAACCCATAGTCTTTTTTATTTTTATTTTTTTATCTTCAACTAGTCCTTGGTAATGTCTTCAACTTTAACACAATATAACATGAACTTGTCAATAACTTTCCAAGTTCATTGGCATGTTGTTGAGTTTCATGTGTAGTAGTTTTTGTAATGAAAAAGGGAAAAGAGTAGTATTTTGCCTGCGATATGAGAAATTACTTTATAGAGGTATTACAGCAAGGACATTTCTATTTTGCAAGGAGTGTTTTTTTTTTTTTTTTTGGGTCCTCTTTTTAAACAATTTGAATACTGATTACTGTCCATTTCAGATCTCAGGTTGCTGTTATTGGTTTTTACAAGATGCCTGGGGTAAATTTAGAATTTTCCCTTTCATTTATTCAATCTAAGAATCTGTTTAAGATATGTTATTGCTACTCTGTTATTTGCATCCATACATCTTGTGAACTTGTTATATTTTTGTCAGGATCCATAGTAAGTGTTTTATGTTCATCTTTTCCTTCTCTAAACTAGAAATAGCAGGCTTGAAAAATTTGTAGAATTTGTTATCTGATATTGGTGAGTCTCTGTAGAATTTTGGGTTATGTGCTTACGTTGTTTATGTATAGTGTGCAAACTGAGCCTCCAATTTTCATAACCTTCTTTATGGAACTCTTGTTCTTCTTCTTTGTAAATTTTTTATGATTGGTTCATTGACAAAATGAGCGCATTGGTAATCCCATGAAATAAATTGCAGGGTTTTGATCTGTGTGTATGTTGCAGTTTGGGAGGAAGAGAGAGAGAGAGAGAGAGAGAGATTAGCGATAATAATAATAATACTATTATTATTATATATAGGAGTCCATTTTTCATTTATGAAGTTCCCTTCAACTTCTTTTAGAATACTAATTCAAATTCTTTGTCAGGTAAATGTATCTGATGTTATTATCTTGGAGGGGATTTTGGTTTTCCATGACCAACGTGTCCGCAATTTGATGAATATGAAGATTTTTGTAGACACAGGTTCTGAATCTTGCATCTGGTTGCTGCTTTTGTTATCATCATTATTGTTTTTGCATCTCTTTGTGTTATTCATTTTGAATATCAATTTATAGCTGTTTTAGTTACATTATCTAGGGTGTTGTTGCAATGCTGTATACATGTTTAGTTTTGTCATAGCAATAGCTATTTTTCTTTCAACTTGTGCATAATTTTCAACTGATTTTATGTAGAACGAGCATACAGTGTTGAATAACGTTAGTGTATCTCAAGGCTTAGTGGTCATAATAAATGTGATATGAAAGCCTCAGCTATCTAGATCACGCCTTACTCCTTGAGGATTTTTTGATCTTAGGATGACTATCTTATATGTCTACCATCAATCAGTTTCTTTCTTGCCCAAAAACCTAGTATTGTTTTGATGCTCACATTGGCTTTTTTGGTTCAGCAACTAACATTGGATCTGGCCTCCATAGTGTGTAGGTTCTGGCCAAGGCGTCTTATAAACACGGATGACCTTTTTGTAGTTGTGGTAATACTCTGTTAACTCTGATGATTTTTTGGTAAATCACTAGACCTTTCCTTAATCTAGATCAGGTAGTTAAGAACTTACTACCATAGTTGGACACTGATGGATCAGTATATTAAATTTAGAGCAAGTCTATTAGTTCTCTATGCTTATTTTTACTGCTATAAGAACTTACTACCGAAATCGGACACTGATGGATCAGTTACTAAAGAGCAAGTCTCCTTAGTTCTCTAAACTTCGTTTGACTGCTAGATATGAGGAGGCTTTAGCACGTAATCTCATTGCGCACTGATATTAATTTTTGCGTCAAACTGACGAGATTCTTATTAATTTGTTAGAATTCTCTATTATTATATCTACCGATTTTGCCCACTTAATTCTGTCTGACTATTTTATTTGCTGGTCTCTCCTTCATAGACGCTGATGTGAGGCTTGCTCGTAGAATAAGGCGTGACACAGTTGAGAGGGGAAGGGATGTAAACTCGGTGCTTGAGCAGGCAAGCCCCTTTTCTTTGTTGTTGTTATTATTACTCTTATTATTACTGTTATTATTTTTTTGATTAACTATTTGTTAAATAGTTTAAGTCTCTCCTAGGGTTTCTGACTTGTTACTGCTGGAAGTACTTTTCTGGTTGATAGTTGACGTTCTTGGTTCAGTTCATTAAGGGATTTGTTGGTTTCATAGTTGCATTCAGTTGCCTATGTCTTCACTTGTTGCAAGTTGCAACTGATGTTACTTACAATCTTGAGGTGTAACTGGTTTTTGATAATTTTCCATGAAGACACTATCAGGGACTTTTGTCTATGTTTTCTGTTGTGGTAGAAGCTGAATTTCTCGTGCAAGGTTCTGTAGTTTTTGCTACGAATGCGTGCATGGATTTTGACCTCTGCATCTTGGGGTTTTTAATCAATGAGCTTAAATGTATATGAAAAGCCACTAGGCAGAAATGTGGAAAACGTTCGTATGGATGGAGTTGCGCCACATTGATGCTACACTTAATTTGTGCTACAGCGAATTGCTTGTGCTCTAGGGAGTTGTGCCCCTTTGAATTTACAAGAGGATTTTTATTGCAAAGAATGTAGTCTATTACTAGTTTGGGCTTGGACCTAACAATAGTCTCAAATATCAAATAGGTTTTCAGAACTGCTGACATTGAGAGTTTAGCAGGTATCACAGAAGGTTGTTACTCACGATTTGTCCAATTCAGTGCTGAGATCTTGTGTATTTATCTGGATTATGTTAGGGTTGCAAATAAATTAAGGCAGGCTGAGCTTTGGCATGTCCTAGCTCACCCTTGCCATACTTGGAGATATGTTTGAGCTAGGCTTGTGCACAGTCAAGCTCTGTTGACATGTATCAACGAGCTCAGTTTTGGCTGGGCTCAAGCTTGTTTTCGCATAAGATTTGTACATAAAGATTTACATATCCAGTAGTATAGAATAGATGTATCTGTGTATATCTATAAATTTAAACCTTACAGTTTCAGCGATGGACGAGATCATTGATCTAACCTTGTGTGTTGATTCTCGATCTGCCCCCTCTCATGCAACCCAACAACATTAATGAGTCCACTGTTGATGCTGGTTCAAGTCAAAGGAAGAAGGGTGAGACCATATGAGAGAGAAAGAGGAAAACGTATAAAGCTAACTTCGATCAAGGTGTTGTTGCAATCACAGTGGAGTGTGGTTGATCATTGTGGTCATTGTTGAATGGGTTGCAAGTTTGGTTATTGAGGTGGTCTGCTGCAGCTAAGGTTGTGTACAAGTGAAAGGTAAGATCAGATCATCAGGGTTAGCTTTTAAAATTTTGATCTATTAAAGATTTGAACCGAAAATTAAATGGTTTGTGTGTGTGTGAGAGAGAGAGGTTTGGGCTAATGGGCTTTATTTGTAAGAAGGGCTTGATGGGCGTTCTCTTAAAACATATATGGATTTGGGCTAAGCTTATATTATATAAGAAATTTGCACATATTGGGACTTAAAATTATGTAATTTTATGGCTTGTTTGCAAGCCTATAATGAGCCAAGCTCAATACTATTCAGGCTTCGCTCGTTTAGTAAATGAGCCTGCGTTAGAGCTTTAGGAGCTCAATTCATTTGCTTAACAAACGAACAATGGCCGAGCTTTTAACGAGCTGACCTGAGACGTTCACGAAGGGCTCCAGTCATTTGCAGCCCTAGATTTGGTCTAGGAGTAACTCATTTTTATTTGTTTCCAATTTTGCACTGATGTTCGCATAGCTGCTTTTAGTTGATTAACTTGTGAGTTTGTGATTTATTTATTTATTTTTTGATAAGTGAGAGTTTGTGATTTATTCCCTCTCTTTTGTGTCTCCTTATTATAATGGATAATAATCTTGTTGACTGTGCAGTATGCAAAGTTTGTAAAGCCTGCTTTCGATGATTTTGTTCTTCCATCAAAGAAGTATGCTGATGTAATCATCCCCCGAGGAGGTGATAATCACGTTGCTATTGATTTAATTGTCCAACATATTCGCACAAAGCTTGGTCAGCATGACCTCTGCAAAATATATCCCAATGTGTATGTTATTCAGTCAACATTTCAGGTATGCCTTTTATTCCCTTTTGAGTTGGTGTCATCATACATTTCTAATGGTGCTTTTGGCTTATCTGTACCAAGGACTAAAAATATTATCTTTATGTTACATCAATTGTCATCTGTTTAATGGGCCTTCGCTCCAAGCCTAGCTGATGCCATTTAATTATGAGTGATCCAGATTTATAAGGAGTAAAGAAAATAGTGACATCTTGGATAGATACAGAATGCTATCAAATCAAATTGTGTACAGATAAACAGTGGAAGAGAATGGAAACACATATTAAAGTGGTTTTCTTTTTTAGGGTGATGGCTCATTTAAGTTATTATACAAGTAACTCAAGGGTCAAATAACAGCAACAATAGCAACAATCAGGGATTGAACAGTTGGAGTCCATGTTAAATATCAGTCATTTATATTGACCTGAAGGGAAAGAAAGGAGTTTGTATCTTTAGAAGTTTCTTCTATTCTCTATGATCTAAATTGCAATTTAATTTTTGTTTGGTTACATCCATTTCTCTCTGGTCCTTGCTATCATTATGCTCATAATGGACACCCATATTACAGATTAGAGGTATGCATACACTGATTCGAGATCGGGATATTTCAAAACATGATTTTGTATTCTATTCAGATCGGCTTATACGACTGGTAATTCTGCTGTTTAGCTTATCAAAATTTATTGATTGACCAAAACTCAACAGCTTTATGATAATAAACATTACCAGACATGATTATTTGTATGAATGTTGACCATCAGGTTGTGGAGCATGGGCTTGGCCATTTACCTTTTACTGAGAAGCAAGTAGTCACTCCAACAGGTGTGCTTTAGGGGGATGGAGAAGAATTAGGCGTGAGCTTGATTCTACTCCCTCTCTCTTTGGTGTATGTGTGCATGTGTGTTTGTGATGAGTTTTTGGGCTATGTAGGATATCTTTGATTCAAGTTTTTCATCTTGGAGAATTTTACATCATAATATAATATATCAAAATGGAAAACTAAAAATAACTGTATGTTTCTTTAATTCTGTGTATGCGTTAAATTATTAAAATTGATTATTTTGTCTTGTCATCTTGATAAGGTATAATTTTGTGTAACATTGACTAACCTAATGTGATGGCATCTTTTAGAACAAAGATACGCCTCTACATGTGGCAAAAATGATTTAGGTGCCAGAACCAAAAAATTGGGATTAGCTATTGTAGAGAAATAACTAATGGCCATGATTGATATTCTTTCTTAGGCATATCAATATATTAGGTTTTTAATCATCTTTTTTTCCCCAGTTTTTATCATCTTTTAGCAAGCTGCTGTTTTCTTATGCTTTTTGGAAAAATCTATTTAATGTTCTATAGAAGAGGATGTCAAACGAATTTGGAAAATCTCTATATAAATTTTGCAAATTTCTCTTCTTATTCTTCTCCTCTTGTTAAGTAGTTGTGTAATGTAACCGTAAATCACTAAAATTTGACATCTCGTAACATCTTTATTTTTGTGTTTTGTGTCTACTTTAAATTGTTCAGTTGTGAAACATTTTTGGTGTTGTATTCTTAAATGGTAAAAATGCCATTACTTAGTGTGGTCTCATTAATTGAGGGTGCTATAAAGCATAGATACTTCTATAATGGGGCTGTACCTTTATTGGATAGACGCTTCTTGGATACTCATGGATATGTGTATGATATTATCTGTTATTTGAAAATGATTTTTGTATTTATTTAGTTTACATATGTGATACTTCACAGATACTTCGATTATTAAAATGTTAAAATGTTACTTTTTCTAGTATAATATTATAGCAAAATTCTTAGAGAAAATCTTAGATTTATTTATTTATTATTTTTTAAATATTGAGATATAATTAGAATACATGATGCCTAACTTGGTTCAACATTTATGTCTTATGTAATGTTTCTATGAACTTTTTGATCATAATTTTTATAAGGAAATATTAGCAACAATATATATGACATGACAAACAATTTTTAAAATTTATACATCATACATGTATACATAAAAATTTTAGTTGACATGTCTACATTCATATTATATATGTACATTATATTGCAGTGTCCTTGCCATATTCGTAGCTTACTTGTTAAGAATTTCTCGTATCACTGTATCCTTTTGGTGTCATGCCCGTATCTATGTCCATTCTTCATAGTGAGGGTATAGGGATGGGCAGACTGGATATACGCTTAACTTTCTGCATTATTTGCGCAAAGTGTTTACCGTTTGACTTGAACCCGCATCCTCATTATTGGGAGCCCGAGCTTTTATCATTCTGTTAACCAATTTCCCCTTGTTTTATAATTTGTCTACCCCGAAAATAAAAAGAATGTTTTGCATATCTTTGACAAATTTCTGACATTCTATTGCAGGATCAGTTTATACTGGTGTTGACTTTTGCAAGAAATTGTGTGGAGTTTCCATTGTGCGCAGGTGAGAGTTAAGGGAGGTATCGATGAAGTGGTTATTTGGAAATTGTTAATTCTTCATTTGTTGATTTAAATTAGATAGGCATGTTAATAAAGCTAGTTCCTCCCTTTGGATTCCTGTCTTGTTTAATCAAAACTGTTATTGGCTTACTTGCCATTAGTACTGTACTCTACTTTGGGTGTTGCAGAGATTCTCATTGGCCGGACTTATATACGTATGAAACATAATATATTTTCCCCTTTCTTTTTCCTATTCCACATTAAACTATGTTGCTTATTAACCCACACTAGACAATAAATGAAAGAAGAACAGAAATAAATGTCTTTCCTTGGGACTTGGTTCACTAGTAACCAAATTTCCACCAAGAAAGGTGCAATAACCTGTGGTGGACCGTCTATCATCAATTGAGCCTGCCCAATCTGCATCTGTGAAAGCTTCCAATTTTAAATGTGCATGACTAGAGAATAAGATCCCTTTTCCAGGCACAGATTTCAAATATCTCAGGATGTGATACATAGTCTCTAAATGAGCGATGCGAGGGTCATGCTTAAATTGGCTAGTAACACCCACTACATATGCTATGTTTGGACGAGTGTGAGATAAAGATTTTAAGTTTCCTAACCAATCTCTGATATCTTATCTTGCCCACTTGTTTGCCATCGCCACTCCGAAGATGATGATTCATCTCAATAGGAGAGTCTGCCGGTTTACAACCTAACATGCATGTCTCTTCTGAAAGATCAAGAATATATTTCCTTTGAGATATAATAATGCCTTTGTCAGATCTTGCAACCTCTAGCCCAAGAGAATGTCGTAAATTCCCCAAATCTTTGATCTCAAATTCCTGGGCTTAGTGAGCTTTTAACCTGAACATCTCCACAAAATCATCTCCTGTTACCACAATGTCATCTACATATACAATAAGAACAATGATCTTGCCCTTAGCACGCTTTATGAACATGGTATGATCAACATTACTTTGCTTGTACCCAAACTTGATCATGGCCCTATAAAATTGGTCAAACCAGGCTCTCGGGGACTGCTTCAAGCCAAAAAGTGCCTTCTTTAATTTGCATACCTTTCCTTCAGTAGTCATAGAAGCGAATCCTGGTGGAACCTCCATGTAGACTTATTCCTCGAGATCTCCATGAAGGAATGCATTCTTCACATCTAATTGCTGAAGACTCCACCCTAAATTGGCTTCACATGACAAAAGCACTCGGATGGATTTCATCTTAGCTACTGGTGCAAATGTCTCTTGATAATCGATGCCATATGTTTGGGTGAAACCCCTTAAGCAACTAGACGCACCTTGTATCTCTCTATAGTTCCATTTGCTTCCTGCGTCACAGTAAAAACCCACTTGCATCCAACACTAAAGCTTTCATGTCCCATTCTTCCCTAAAGCTCTCATTTCTTCTACCATTGCTTCTTTCCACTTAGGGAGAAATTATTTATTGCCACTGTTGTAACGATGACGTGGTACAGTGGACGGCTACAAACACTCCACCAAAGCATATATATCAGCTTTTTGGTTCTATTGTAGGTCAACTTTGCTGTGGTGGAGTGTTTGTAGCCGTCCGTTGCATCACGTCATCGTTGCAACGGTTGCATTGAATATTTTCTCCCACTTGGGATCTGCAAGAGCTTCTGTCCAACTCTGAGAAATAGTTATAGAAGACAAATAGGAAACAAATGCACGAAAGGAAGGAGATAAAGAATCGTAGGAAACAAAATTAGAAATAGGATGTTGAGACAGTTGAGTACAACTCCTGATTCCCTTTTTAACAGCAATTGGAAGGTCATTATTATCAACAATAGGAATAAGAGATGACTTATCACCTGATGGGAGAGGAGGTACATTGGGTTCTGAAATTGGAGTTGGAGATTGCAACTAGTGTGGTGGAGGCACATGAGTGGGAATCTGCTCCATCTGACATCTAGGCTGACAAGAATACCTTTGCAAATTCTCCTTATCTAATCTCCTATAATCAACTTGTTCTTCACCTTGCTCCCCCTTATTATTAATGGTGGAATCTTCCACCTGTTTTCCGGATTCCTCCTGAGCTTGGGCTTGAACAGGAATAGGAATATAAGCTTCAGAATGAAAGAAACTTCTCTTCCTCCTCCACATTCTCCCCCTGAAGAGATGGTTTTGAAGGAAGAAAATATGGCTCAGACTCGTGAAAAGTGACGTCCAAGCTAACAAAAGTTTTCTAGGAGGATGGTAGCACTTGTATCCCTTTTGTGTTTCCGAATATCCAATAAACACACATTATAGTGCCTTGGGATCAAGCTTCCCTCTGGAACGTTGGGAATCATGAACAAAAAACGTACTTCCAAAAACTCGGGGAGGAATGGAATGGGTGTTTCCATTACCTTGAAGCAACTCAATGGGAACCATAAAGTCAAGAGCTCTCAAAGGCATCCGATTAATGAGGTATGTGGCAGTGAGAATAATATCACCCCAGAAGGTCTTAGGAACGCCCATACTGAATAGTAAAGATTGAGCTACTTCAAGAAGATGGCGATTCTTCCGTTCGGCCACGCATTTTTGTGCTGGAGTATTAACATAACTAGTTTGATGAACAATTCCATGGTCAGCTAGATATGTTTGGAAGGCACCTTCAGTATACTCCGTCCCATTGTCAATTCTAATAATCTTAATTTTAGCATCAAACTGAGTACATATTATCTTATGAAATGTCTGATAACATGTGACCACATCACTTTTATGACGCAATAAGTATACCCAGGTAAGTCTAGAAAAACAGTCAATAAAAGTAACAAACCATCGATTGCCAAAAAGCGAAACAACCTCGGATAGTCACCATACATCAGAATGAACAATCATAAAAGGAGCAGTGCTTCTATTATTATTAATAGGATAATAAATCCTTTGATGTTTTACAAACTCACAAGCATCACAAATAAAACTCTCTTTATTACACTGCTTAACCAAATCAAGAAAAAGTTTTTCTAATGCACCAATAGAAGGATGATCCAAACGCCTATGTCACTTATGTATCTGCTTAAGTGTATGAGAGTTATCAACTTGAAGAGCCAAATGAG
The DNA here is from genome assembly GCA_025631255.1 of Cornus kousa. Classification (NCBI taxonomy): domain Eukaryota; kingdom Viridiplantae; phylum Streptophyta; class Magnoliopsida; order Cornales; family Cornaceae; genus Cornus; species Cornus kousa. The sequence continues at coordinate 7,245,682 of JAOTQH010000031.1, forward strand.
AAGAAGGGTTATCACTAGAAAAAGGCTCCAACACAGATAGACCACAATGTGCCTTACCACTGCCAATTGTTCTCCCCGTCCCCAATTCCTGAAACACACAATGAATAAGAAAAAAATCACACAACAGTTTAGAGATTTAGTGATTTGACTTGCAGATAGCAAATTGTTAGGAAAAGTTGGAACATGTAATACTGAAGACAGTGACATGGACGTGGAACATTGGACAAGGAGAAAAGATTAGAAGAACCTGTCATATGATCAAAGGCTCCAGAATCAATGACCCATGGTTGAGAGGGTGGAAAGACACTAAAAGCACTTGCAGATATACCTGTGTGAGCAAAGTTAGAAGAAGATGAGACTGTAGCAGAAGTTGAGGAAGATGAAGTACTGAAGCGAGCCATCAACCCTCGAAGTGTCTGCAATTCATCTAAAGTGGGAGTGGCAGAGTCCCCACTGTTTGGCTTAGACATTGTCTCCGAGACCTCTGACAAATGAGCAAGTAATCTTGCTGAGCAAGACCATCCTCAACCTCGACCTCGACCTCTAGTGGGACGTCCATGAAGTTTCCAACAATGATCGAGAGTGTGTCTTGTCTTACCACAAAAGCACTTCAGTAGGTCCTTCTCTGAACCCCCACTCTTGCCATCGACACTAGGCTGTCGTGACCGCTCGTCTCTGTGAGGGATAAAAGCTAAAGCAGAACAATCTTGAGTCATACTATGAATCATGGCACTCCTATGACTCTACGACTCTCCTCCTGTTGGACATATGCATAAGCTTGCCTCAAAGATGGGAAGGGATCCCTACCAAGCACCTAAATACGAATCTGATCATACTCCATGAGTCCATGTTAAGCCCGGCTAAAAAATCACACACGCTCTTTATCCAAAAGTTTTTGAAATTTGGCACTATCACTAGCACATTCTGCTTGAAAGTCCTGATAATAATCCAACTCTTGCCACAGACTATTAAGCTCAGCATAGTATTGTGCAATTGACATCTCTTTTTGTTTGGTTTCATGCACTTTTTTCCGTAATTCATAGACTTGTGCATCATTCCCCAACTGTGAGTATGCCTGAGATACAGCTGTACAAATGCTATGGGCTGAATCAATAAGAAGGTATCCATGATCGATATGTGGTTGCATGGAGTGTAGCAACCAAGACATCACTAGTGAATTGTCTGACACCCATCGATCATAAGAGGTATTGGTTGACTCTGGCTTCTTGCGCTCTCCAGTCAAATAAGCCCTCAGACCACGTGCTTGAATTGACAAAATGCATGATGGAGATCACTCTAAGTAATTCTTCCCGTCCAATTTCACACGACTAATCTGAAGAGATGGATTGGACGAGACACGGCCTAATCCACCTTTCTCAGTACTTGTAGAGACTTCTGACATCTTATGTCAAGAACATATACAATAGCCAAAAAACAAACAAGGAATCTAAGGATGAAATCAACTAGAAATAAGTAGAACAATTATATGTAATTATTAGACTTGAGTTGGATGCTTCAAATCAAGCAACCAAACTTTAGAAAATTGTCAACTGCCTAGTCGCACCATTCTGTGATAGATGGAAGCAGAAAATCCAATAGAAAAGGCTCCATCAACGAGATCACAACAAACAGCCTCTTTTTTTTTTTAGAAGATAGATGGCTTCAAAATCAGGAAAAAATAATGTGATGTTCTAGAGAGGGGCGATTAAGGATGAAGACTTTTGAACCTTAACATGCTGACATCAGCATACTGATGCTGACGCCAGCACGCTTCTAGGCCGCCTTCAAGTTGGGAAGAGAGAGATGAGCACAGAACTTAACCTGGCTGGCTGGCTCTGATACCAAGTTGAACTATAGGGTTTTGGATGATTAGGGTTTCGAGAGGAAAGATAAGAGAGGGAAGAAGAGAGTAGAATGTAAGAAGGGTTGTAAGAAGTTAATTCTGACATCACTACACCCATATATTTATATTCTTCAGGAAATGTAATTACAATAATTGTGGGATTTGATTACAATAATTGTGGTCAAATGCCACTGATTATGCCTACTAAATATTCTTGTCAATTCCACTAATTATGCTTACTAAATATTCTGGGCGATCTCACTGATTATGCTATTACAAGAATATTACCACATATTCCCACATTGGGTAACTTCATCATATAAATTTTTTGACAGTTCTGTCTTTACTATTTTATAGTGGTGAAAGTATGGAGAATGCATTGCGTGCTTGCTGCAAAGGAATAAAAATTGGAAAAATTTTGATTCATCGTGATGGTGACAATGGGAAACAGGTAATTTCATTCATTCTCTCCGTCTCTTTCATCTTCTCCTTCTTATTTAAGAGAAACTTAAAAAAAAAAAACGAAAAAACAAAAAAACCAAAGTTTTTTTTATTGCCTCACGGATCAGACTGTTAATTTGTAACCCTACTTTATGTCTCTAACTTAGCAGCTTATATACGAAAAACTTCCGAAAGATATTCTAGAACGGCATGTCCTGCTTTTGGACCCAGTTCTTGCTACAGGTAACTGTATATATTTGTAATTTTTTGGAGAATATATATATTATTGAATAACATTTCTTCACTTTTTTCTCCTTTTCCATTTCCAGTATCTACAAATTATTATTATTATTATCTTTAAAGTATACACCAATCACTATATTGTGCAAAAATAGGTTTTGGGGAAGGAGGACAAGTCACATGGGGACGATTTTTTCTTTCATGGACATCAGACATTGAGAAAATTTCTCTCCTTTGTTTCCATGATTCTACCAAATTTAAATAACTAATGCATTATATTCATATTTGGAGACTGACAGAAATTTGATTTCCTTGAAGGCAACTCGGCTAACCAGGCAATTGAATTACTCATACAGAAAGGAGTTCCAGAATCCCACATAATATTCCTAAATCTCATATCTGTGAGTTATTCTCCAACACTGGAATCATGTACGTACTTGTTTCATTATATCCAGGACGCTCATTCCATTGCTTGTTATATTGCTTTATTAGGCGCCCGAGGGAATACTTTGTGTTTGCAAACGGTTCCCAGCCTTGAAAATTGTGACGTCGGAGATTGATGTGGCATTGAATGAGGAGTATCGTGTCATACCGGGTATGGGGGAGTTTGGTGATCGTTACTTTGGGACTGATGATTGATCACCCATTGTTGAAATGTGTAATTATAATCTAATATTGGATTTTTCGCAAATACCTTGAGGATCCATATCTCGAAAGATGAGAAAGTATATGATCAGCTCAAGTACAACAATTGAATATGAAAGCAGCAATTGGCAGCCGTTGTACTTCATTTTTATTTTCGGTTGCTTTTAGTTTCCTTCCGTAATGAAAGTACACTGGTAGTATCCAATTTAGTCCAACTTAACAATGAATTAATTGTGCAACTCTTGTAAGTTTTAATGGAGCAGGTGCATAAAACACTCCTAATGTATACTTTGCGTAGAACTTTCATCGCTATTTAAAAAGGGGTGCAAAAATCACACTTATTCTTTTCACTTTGCGAGGAAAGTTGGAAACACCCCGTAATAAAAAAAATTTAACATAAATTAGTATTGTAATATTTGTTTTGTTCTTTTATTCTTCCAAGAAGGTCCAAATGGGCATATACATACTACTAATCTCACAGTAGAGGAGTGCTTGGTTTTCATTAGATATTAATTTCATAAATTAGTGCTCTAATTTGTGTGTTTACGCTGCTAACCAGAGAAACGTCTCGGTAGTGCCTGGTTTTCATTCCCCGTTATCTTGCACCTTCTTCCCAGATCCCCTTCTCATGTTAACAGCATTTCTTGCACACAAATAAAGCCCCACACTCCGGCATTCCAAGGAAACCAAAGTAAACCCTTTTCCTTTCTTACCTCCTTAATCTCGATACAAGTTGTGGTGTCTACAGGTTTTAGGAAACAAGAGATTTTGGGATTTTGGTGATTTTACTGAACCGAAAACAAGTTGTTTTGAAAATGGTTTGTTAGAAGGGTGGTGCCATAAAAAATTAGAGTAGGGAATATGCTTTGGGAAAAAGAAAAAAAAATAAAAATAAAAATAAATGAAAGCAACTTATTTTTAGAAAACATGTAAACATGTTATGGGATGATGGTATACGGAAACAAATGTAGGATCCATTCATTTAATCTATATATGGTTCTTTACCGAAGAAAAGTTGAGCTAAAAGTTGTAGTCCAAGCATACCTGTTTCTTTTAAATTTCTACCCTTTCGACACTTGTGTATCACTTCACGAGTGCTTGTAGTTGATACTTGAGTCCGTCTCCTAAGGAAATGACTTTTATTGCAACAATTGAGCTTATTTTATGCTTTGCTACGTCACAGTCCACAAGAAAGTGAAGAAGAAAACTGTGTAGAAACAATTCTGAAAACTAAAAAAAAAAAAGAAGGTGAAGAAGAAAACCGTGTACTAAACTAGAAAACAAATTTGAAAACTGAAAAAAGAAAAATAAAATTACAGCTAAAAATACTGGAGCTTTTGCAAAATGTATTTTATTATTATTATTATCATTTTTCCTGAATGGGATGATTTAAAATTATATCAAAATAAGGTACAGAAGAAAAGGGTGGCATCCCCCTTAGTACAAAACTAAAATGGACAAAGCCCATTTCCAGTAAAGCAAAAAAAAACCCAGCAAACTAAACAAGCTTCCCAAGATCAATGAAAAATGATAAACAAATCTGAAAGAGTTAAACTTAGGGCATGAAGCACACCCCAAATGATAACATTAGCAGGTAAAAGAGGTATTTCTCTGTAACCAAATTCTCCAAATGGCATGAGAAAACAAGGAACACAACACTTTCTCCTGAAAACTTTGCCCTCTAGAATTCTGCCAAAACCAGTCAACAGCAAAAAGGAATTCATCTCCAAGCATGCACGTTCGTATTCACATTAGATCTCAGTTCCTTTGCTGCTCCATTATTCTTCGCATGAGAGCAAAGTTGACCAAAACCACCACCATCAACCTATCTTTCATGTCATCCACCAACCGGAAGTAGGCATACCTCCAGGACTTCTTTACTATTAAGACGCCATACACTCCCCAAAAGCCCAAAATAAATCCCAGTCCCATTCTGATATAGAAACTAGGCCAGTCAAACTCATCTCCATCTTCATCATCATCATCCTCCTGGTATTGTCCATCTCCACCGGGAGAACGCAAGCAGTTGATTGTCAATGGAGGCTCACAGAGGCCAGGATTACCCTTGTAAATGGATGGATCATTAAGCGTCCCGAATTGGTTGCCCAATGGAATCTTTCCCGAGAGGTTGTTGTGTGACAGGTTCAAGTGATTGAGAGAAGTTAACGAAGTCATGCTGTAAGGAATAGGACCAGAGAGCTGGTTCCTCGAGAGGTCAAGAGTTTCAAGGTTATGCAACTTTCCAATCTTGTCTGGTATATTTCCTGTCAAGTGGTTTATGGACAAGTTCAAAGTGCACATTCTTGCAAGATTTGCCAACTCTTCAGGCACGTCACCACTTAGACTGTTGCTTGAAAGGTCTATGCTATGCACAAGATAAAGAGTACTCTGGAATAGAAGTACTCTTTCCTTTTGACACTAGCAATAGCTGCCCCTCAAAGCGCTTAGTAGAACTAAGTTCAGATTTCATACCTTTAAGATTCCTGCAACATGGAGGGATTGATCCTGACAAGTTATTTTCAGCGAAGTCCAAAATATGAAGATAGGAAACGCAACATAGTTCTACAGGAATACTTCCATTGAACAAGTCAGATCTCAGACTTAGAAGAAACAATGATGGCATCCTTTCTCCTATCCATGATGGAAGGCTACTGTAAAATCTATTCTCCCCAAGACAAGGGTAACCATGTTCGAGCAGTTTTGCAACAAAGAAGGGAATTCACCAGAAAGATGATTGTTGCTCAGCATCAAGAACCTAAGTGAAGTTAGACAAACAATAGAAGTAGGGATCTCTCCTGACAAACTGTTGTTTGACACGTCTATAAGATACGAGGTTGGAATGTTATGCCAAAATCCAGGAATTCCTCCAGATAAGTGATTATTTGAGATATCAAGAGTTGTAAAATCATTTAGTTGACCAATTGACCACGGAATGGTACCATTAAGAGAGTTGTGAGAGAGATCTAAATCAGTCAACACGGGCATACTTTTGCCGATGTTTGGAGGAATTGGTCCGGAAAACAGATAGTCACTCGAATGCAGTTCACTCACATTAGATGACCAGAGTGGAAGAGGAATCTCAAAGCAGTTCAAAATCAAGTTGACGGTGGATTGAGGATGAAAATTTAGAGAATTTGGTACCCTACCCCTTAATTGATTGATTATAACTAAGGTCCAGTTCATCCAACTGCGGATATAACTTCCACAACCAATCTGGTATGCAGCCTGAAATTCGAGTGTTCCTGAGAACTAAAGTATTTAGCTCATTTTGATTTCTGAGCCATGTAGGAAACTTGGGGCCTAACTAACATGAAATTAACTTGATATATTTAAGTTTAAAAGGAGGCAACCACAAAGAACTTGCATTGAAAACCAAGGTAACATCTGGGGAGAAGTAGAACTTACCAATGCACAACTCCTCCAGACTTTTGAGGTGCAACGGATGAGCTTCTGTTACAACACCCTCCCACGAGTTCTCTGGTATGTCTAATGCAACGA
>JAOTQH010000031.1:7265113-7275778 GCA_025631255.1 Cornus kousa
TTTGGAATAGATATAGAATTTTTAAATTTTTAAATACTGAGGGCATATTAGTAAAAAGAATATAAAAATTCTATTTCCCTTCCTTCCAACCAAACAAAAAAAATGTGTCACCCCATCTATCATTTCTACTATCCATTCTATTCAACCAAACAAAAAGTGAGGGAGACACCTTCCATTCCCTAGGAATGCCTCATCCATCTCTTCCCCTATCCTTTCCATCTATTTTTCCATCCCTCCAACCAAACGAAGCATTAGTTTCCGAGTGTGGAAACAAATTTAACCATTACATTAAAAGAAAGTAGTGCCACACACTCCCTTTGTATTTTACTATAAAAGAACACCAAACCAAAGCTTTTACCAAATTTCTATCTTTTTGTTAGCAACAAAATCATACTTAATTATTTCAAGAAACAACTTCGTCTTCTTCTTTTTGGTAGTAAAAGCAATTTTAGATATTTTAAAAAACAAAATTTTAAGGAAAAAGAAAATAGTTTTGAGTGAATCTTTTATGGTACAACAGTAAATAAAGAGTACCCAATTTCGTGGTTTAGGGCAGAATCAAACAATTTATAGCACCGAATTGGGTCAATAACTTCCAAATTTTCACTTTGGTGATTGTTGTAAACATATTAATTTTTGACATAACAAGGAAAACAATTGTTACAGTAGTACTGCTGCACTACTATACCTATATATCAATATATTAATTAATACGAGTAAAAAATTACACTAATTTGTTATCGATTGGTAAGTAGAGAATTAACAACTTAATAATATAAGTAACAAAAAATTACTGTAACTGTCCTATTCAGATTATAAAATTACTGTAACTGTCCTATTCAGATCATACTAATCTAGAATATAATAGGTTTAATTAACTAAAATGTCACGCCTTAACCTAGAATGTGGAAGCACATTGGACGAGGCCTTATTTTTTATTTTTTATTTTTAGTGTTCCCTTACCCCTAATTATTCTTTATTTCAAAGTTATGTACTGTGCCCATTCCACTGATTAGATTTTAGTGTGGTGGATTTGGTTCTACTTTATATATATTATTATTGTAATCCAAATTTCACAGTCATAACGTGTAGGCTTAGCTAAATTAAAACCTGAATCTATAAAAAAAATAATCATGGGCGGGTTGAGCCCACGGATCTGGAAAGCTCATAGCCCACTAAATCTTCTTTTAATTGGTTCAGAAATACTAGCACTAAACCTTATTGGAGATGGAAGAGCCTTCATTAAACTAATCCATAAAGGCTCTCATTTACCTAAAATTGCCACTTCCTGGTGCCCCATCTGACATGGGAACTTTGAAAAACATTGGTACTCTGTAAGAAAAGGAACCCATCCTACTTTTGTGTGTGGTGTGTGTGTGTGTGTGTGTGTGTGTGTATCGTGCAACATCTTTAAAAAATAAAATACTTAAAGGACAACCAAATGTGCCTCTGAAACGTAACTGCAACACAGTTCTGTATGGTCATGCTGCCCAAAAAAAAACTATACCAGTACATAAATATATCATTAAAAGCAATATGAATGAGATGCACCGAAAATTAATTAGAAGGTTGATTATTTAAATTTTCAACAAAACAACTATGTTTAAGAGTACTGAATCAATAATTTAGACTTGAATAAAAAAGAAAAATCCAAATAAACAAATCTATGTCAACTAATGTTATACTAATTAAATTTTTATCAATTCCAAATCTAAAGTTGGTTCGGCGCTCCAAAACGCAACATAAGAAATTCTTGTTAGGATAAAAAATTAGAACTTATATAAGGTTAGCAAATATTATTTTTCTACCTAGCCAGCACAATATAACATTCGAATAAATAATCTATTTGATTTTTCTCTATCTCCAAAGTTAAATGTTGTGTAAGTTGTTTGACAAGACAAAAATATATAGAAACATAAATATATTTAATATATATTAAAACAAAAAAAAACAAGGTGATAAACAACTATGTCTATTAATTTTCTGTGATTCCAAACCCGTTCGGTGTGCAGTGCAAGATTGGCAGCATCAAAGAAGAAATTATTTGGTTGGTAGAGGGGTGTGCATTGCAAGATGGTGTGAGTGTGACCACGGTGACGACCTTGGTACATGGTGGTGGTAACTGGTAAATAACAGGAGAACCTGATTTGATACACCCAGAGCACATATTTATCAACAAAACATAAATGGATAAAGTTCAAGTTAAAATGATACAAATTGCCTAAGCAGACTTGAAGTCTTACACTACTGGTAGGTTTTACATTTCTCTAGGTTTTAAACCGTTATTTTTACTGGTAGATATTTATTAGGCATCCTTATTTTTGCACCATTCTGGCACGTGGAAGACAAACCATTTCACAGATCACCACATACCAGCACACAGTAAATTCAAAACAAGCCAAGATCCATGATTTTATAAATTCTAACAAACTTGAGAATCTCGCCATACTCTTCGTTCAAATGTGAAGAAAGTTTACAGCCAGAGAGCATTAACAACGTAGGCCCAATGCATATGTAGAAAAAGCATACCTGTAGAGTCGCAATGATGTTCTACTTTGGAAGGTTCCTATTATTTATGCAGTAATGTAAGTATTTAACCGAAACAATTTTGCAAGAAATAATAAATTAATATAATGAAATTCTATCACTTACCAGATATCTTTCATGAACAACACTTTGTGATTTTCAACTAAACCAGCTATAGAAATGCAATATCTGCTTAGCGTTAATCTTTCCTCAATCTATATTCTCCCACTTAGAATGAAACCATTTTGACTTTAAACCATCATTCATAATAAAACGCCCTTTTTTTTTTTTTTTTCTCAATAATCCACACAACTATACAGAATCACTGAAATTAGTGATCAACATACATGAATTTATTTTAGTCCGAATAAATGAAGACTAAATGTAAAGTAATATAATCCAATTTTTAATTATATATGTATATAAATGAATTGTGACCTAGTGATATTTTCTCTATCTCCCAAAATAAAATGTGAGGATTAGAGTCTCAAATGGGCAATATGAGTGTGTAAGTGGAAAAAAATAATAATAATAAATAAAATAAAAAAATTGATAACTACAAAATTTCCTGGCAAATTGTATACGAATGTAAAAGAAGGTACCAAAAAAGGAAAAATCAATGCCACACGATTCTGAATGCGTGTAAGCATTCAGAGAGAGCAAAAAATGAAAATCCACTTAGAGAGAAATCGACGACTGGCATAATAGTTTTGACACGTGCTGAAGACTGTGATCCCCGCTGAAAACGGCAGTTTGTTGTTTCTATGGATTATGATGTTGTGGTTTTGGAATTTGGGCGCAAATCCTTGTGATTCCCACGCTGTCCCCTGAGTGTTAAAGTGGTCCATATTTGTCCACGTTTTACTTCAATTAACAGACAATACTGTGATCCACAATTATACCACCATGCTCAGTCACACAGATCGCGATCCCAACCTCGGCCGCCGGATCGGCGGATTGGGAGTTTAACACTCACCACCTTCACCATCAAAATAAAGTATTTATATAATGTTAAAAAGCGTAAATCTATCTCAATTTAATATATTAATTAAATATTTTTTAAGTTAAATTTTATCATAAAAAATAAAACATTAAAAAAAAGTCATGGTTGTCAACAACCTATAAATTTTTAGTGGTGATGTTACCCTCTTACCACTAGTGATGTTACCCTCTTACCACTAATGATGTTACTTTTTAGACTAATGTGACGTTTTTTTTTTAAACTCCTGTGATGTTGCTTATAAATGGTAGTGAAATGTTACTTATAATTGATGGTGTAATTACCAACGGGTCAGTAGCCTAGCGGTATCATCCTCTTAGGCTCTTACTTCTCAAATAGAGGTTAGGGGTTCAAGTCTCAAAAAAAACAAGTGTGTGTGAATACCAACTAGGAAAAAAAAAAATTAATGGTGTAATTGCCAAATGCAGACTAATAAGCTGTTTTATGAAGAAATACGTGGCCAAATCAAGGCCTCAAGTCAGCATATAGCAAGAAACAGCATGGGAATCGCACAGCAAATGATTTGCGTCCGCTAACCAGTACAGTTTCGACTTGGGAAATCCTCTCTCCGAACTCCGATCCTGTGTTCCGATGTGGAATTCGGACAGCCTCTCAAGGTGGAACAATGCCAGATGAAATCTTTGAAAACCCTATAGACATGGCAACGGAGTCATCGTCACCGTATGTTTAATAATTTATTTCAGTCGATGGTGAGTTCGTGATGATTTTTGGAAAAGGTTTTTATAAGAAGTACATATTTATGGACTATAGTTAGGTCTTTAACGGTGGTGGTGAGATTGTACAACGTCGTCATTTCTGATGTAAATAAATAAAATAAAATAAAAATGGAACCAAATGTATGAGCATGTACACCTTCCTATAAACCAAATGTAATTTTGTCTGGGTTAATGGTTGCAGTATCATTCACAAAGTAACAGCAGGCTGCTACGTTTGTAGAGACTTATAGTAGGGATTCAAGCAGGATCAACCAACTTTAGAATTTTACCCTGTAGTATGCAGAATCAAATCCATCTTCCTATTAATTTTCTGAGTTATAATATGATAAATTAACATTTGTTCAGAATTTCTGAGTTATAACTTGAGTAGGTATAATTTTTTTTTATATTGAGTACATGTCAACATGGTGAAACTGTATCATACAACAGCGATCATCTGATTTCACTAGTGTATATACTATTGTAATGCCTTCCAGAATCCAAACTTCTTTTTCTACTTGCACATCAGACCAAAAACCTACCCAGTATTGTTTCCTTATTGTAAATTTACAATAGTTGGATAAACCAATATTTTACAGCACACCAAAATGAGTCCAATCCTCGCAGAAACAACGATTTTACAGCAGTGAAATATAAGTTGAATCCACACTTCATCCCATTGCACTCTCCTTCGCCTTGCAAGTATATATCTGATCAGCGTTGAGGAAACACATCAAAACAGATCAGCATTGAGGAACCCGAATAAGCACCTAAAAACTTCAACCAAAAGAGTAACAGTGTACATGAGGTCTGACATGTCATTTGATAGTGCCAGCCAAAAAATCTCCAATATCTAAAATTGAGTGACAAACAACTCGTCAGTCTCTCAATATTCACCTTCCAAAGTTCAATTTATCAAATAGGCAACTCACGCCCATTCACTTGCTGTTTGTACAAGAAAAAATAATCTATGGCCTATACAAAAGTTGGTTCAGGTATCCTAAGGTAAGTAACCGTTTCTGCAGGTAAAAGGTTTTGGATTCTAAGAGAGAACAAGAATTCGGAAACTAACCATACAACTGAGGAAGTATTCGAGCTGTGCTAGATTTCAAACTCCATCTATCGTGCAATGCTAAACTTTTTGCACAGAATTAATCTGTATTGCACGATTCAAAAGAATTCTATACTCTTCACTTCTTGACCATTCATCAATCTCACGAGCTCGTAGGACAGGAACAGGATGTGAAAGTTGTCTCGTTTGAGCATTTCTGTACAGAATGCGTTCATTAGAAATCTGCATCTAGAAGTTGGTATCCTAATTCGTGCTTTGATATGCTGGTACTTACCTTATATACCACCCCATTGGACTTGAAGAAGCTTTGTCATAAGAGCGAGCTTGCTCCAAGAATGCATCCACATTTAGTTGATCCGCCATAGACGGGCAGCCCCCCGCTAGTTTCATTAGAACAGAGACGACCACCTCTTGTAGGAGCATAGTATTAAAATTAGTATCAAATGAAATTGTACACAACAAAGAAGTCGATCACAATATTTGCAATTTATGAATTTCAATTCTGGAAACCTTAGGGTCTTGAGCAACAAGAAGGGCTGCACGATCGCAAGTTAGCTCTGCCGCTCGGATCCAGCGAAACAGCTGTTCTTCCAATCTCTGAGCTATCAACCCGCCAAGCCCTGTGAATAACAATGCTATGAAAACTCTATAATGCATAGCTTTAAAGTACACACACAATATTTGCACTATACTCGGTTACAATTTCCTACAAGTGGAGTCTAGCATAACCAGTAACAGGTCTGCATCTACTTGAGATCGTTCAGTTAAAGCAAAATCAAGTGAAACAGAACTAGAGTCCCATTGCTTTTACCATCACAGTGAAGCAGCATTTTAATCTTAAGGAAGTCAAAACAACACCTTGTGGACAAGCGTGTTCAAACACACACATACAACTTGCAATGTAAGAGGTCTCTTCTCTTACTATATAATTACATTGCAGATTACGTGCCAGAACCATTATAACTAAGTGCCGTACAGCACAACAAACATACAATGATTTTAACATGACAAACCTACCAGGTACAGTATAGGCACCAAGAGTAAGAATATTTGCAAACGTCAGCCATACACCATGGTCACATTTCAGGTGACCCAACTCATGCGCCAAAACAGCCTATTCATCAATTGAACAACAGAATGTTAATGGCATTATATAGTATCAGAGATATATAAAACAAAAATTTACAGGAAAAAAGAAAAAAAGACAACTAAAATGATTACATCTCAAGATTGACAACCAGAATGCTCAACACACAATAATAAAAATTCTGCTTTTATTAACCAAAAAGGAAGGCTAGAAAACATAAGGTGGTAAAAATTCAGAGCCATTCTTCTAACAGAGAAACAAATTGAGAACCTGCAACTCCTTTCGTGTCAGAAGCTCCACAAGACTTGTGTGAACAACAACAAATGGTTTTTTACCACTGATAGCTAGAGTATATGCATTTGGCACCGGACTTTGACGCAAATACAGGTCAGGAGCCTCAACGTTCAGTATTTCAGCAGCTTCAATCATCAATTGATGAAGTTCAGAAAGCTGAAACAAGTAGAAAAAATCAATATACTTGCACAAGCAAATATAGGAACTATACCTTTTTTTTATAAAAAAAGGTAGGAACTATACTCTATCCCATAACATTTGATCTTTTAACTGGATTAATTAGTGAATGGATAACATTTGAGTAAGACATTCGAGTAAAACAATCAAAAATATTTTAAATCAATTCCCATGAGTTCACATAAATATGAAACTTTTACAATAAAACGGAAATTCACAACATTAAACTTTGATAGATCACCACCAATTTGTGAGTGAGTGAGTGAGTGGACCAATAGGCCAGCGGACTACTGTATCAGCCCCTTACTTTCCAAAGGGAGGTCAGAGGTTCAAGCCTGCCTTAGTGGAGGCATGTGTGTGTGAGTATTGGGAAAAAAAAATCCAATTAGTGAGCGGGAAATCACGAATGCTTCCCTCTGCCCCATTGAATCTGGCTATTTGGAAAGAAATAATCGAATTGAGGGTCCAGAAGTGATATGAAAGGATCAACGCCATCACGCACTTTTGGTAGTTCCTTTTGGGAACTTTTGATAGCTCAGAGACCTTAAAATCTTCCCAATACTATAGTAAGTGGAGTAGCCTTCTCCAAGAGCATTTAAACCATGTGCCGCGATTGCTCAAATCAGATTAGACCGTTTTATTTGAAATATTAAACCTTGATTGAGTCTTTTAGCAAAAATATTTTACCAATAAGTTTCCAAGTCTATCAGTAATTGGTCTTTTATACACATATCCATATCCACATTGTAAATCTTCTTTCCTAGCAGTTAGCTCCTAACATATACAAAGGATCCCTCTATCGTATTAAAAAAGAAAGAGTCTCCGGTTGTCAATGCAGATATTTCTACAGTTGAAAGAGGTCCAGAAAAAGTCATTGAAACCTCATCAGATATGATATCTTTCTTTCTCAACAATGCTTTTTACTGAGTGCCACATTACCTGATTTTTAGAAACAAGAACTGATGTCCCTATATTCTCGAGAAGCATGACTTGCTCTCCAAGTGTTCCTGCAATGAGAAGTTCAAATAAACTATTTAATTGAAAAACCAATCCAAAATCGAACTATAACAAAATTCACAGCCACAATTAAATATTTCCACTGAATTAAGAGGAACACAAGCTAGCATACCACTTGCCAGCATCTTGACTTAAACCTTATGAATTCATATTTACAGGTGTGCGCAGAGACAAAATTACACAATGCGAACTGCTCAGAGTCTTCAGGCCTGAAGGACATTCCAATTTGAGTGACCTCTGAGGCTCGCAGCTCAAAACTCACCTCAAAGTGAAGCCAAGATAGAGAGAGGGGAAAAAAATAACAACAACAATTCTGAGTCTTGATCAACACAAGAACAAGTGATGAGCTTGAAGTCCATACGGCCCATGCCTATTATTGGAGACGTGGGAAGGAAAGATAGAATTAGGGATTTTGACTTTTATTATTATTATTATGGGTTAAATGCTCTCACGCCCCCTCAGGTTTGGACTTATTGCTATAATATTAAACCTCGGCCATTTTTGCTATCACACTCCCTTCAAGTTTGGTTTATCTTGATGTGACCCCCCTTTTTTCAAATTGATAAAATATAATACCTAAATTACCCTTCACTGTTTCATGTACATTTTTACCCTTAATTTGTTAGACATTTATACCCTCACATATTATTTCAATTCACTCACGTGTCTACTTGGTTGCTGACCCATTTTTTTTTTTTACCACCGCCGCCGCCATTCTCAATTTATCTCCTTTCATCCTCGTTTCCAGTTGCTATCTTCTCGGACTCCCAAATCTCCCAACCCCCTTTATATATACATATATGTATATATGTACATATACACACTCATTGTAATTCAATGGCTACAATTGATCTAAGAAGTGGGTTCTGCAAACCAAACACCAGTCCATAACTTTACCTCCGAATCACTCCCTCAATGTCATCACATTCATCTCCTTGCATCCCCACCATGGCAACACCGCCACCGGCCAGCCACCTTTTCTTCTCTAACATCTGGACCACGGTTGATTCCATCGCTCCATCTCCCTCTGCCATTGAGATTCGCAAAGGCCACGTCGTCATCTTTCTGCCCCAAAAAATTTATCAATTTTTTTTTTTGTTCTGTTCATAACAAGGGTTTGAGAAAATTTTCTTGATTTGGGCTGTTTGTGAGTATAATTTCAAGGTTCATTTTTGTTTCACCCCCTTCGATTACTAAATTGGACAGAAAATTAGTGATTTTGGTTCTTCAACGCAGCCACCGTCTTCACCACCACTGTCACAGGGCAGACCAATCCATTGGAATATAAACTTTCTTTTTTTTCCCAAAAATTGATTGGAATATGAATTGACAGTAAACAAATGAATTAAAAATTTTCATTTTTTTCATACTCTCTCTCTCTAATCTTTTGATGGTTTGCTCAAAGAGAAGGAATGGACAGAGAAAATGGATGGAAGAGGAGATCACGACCATGGGGATATTTTGCTCCCCTCCTTGATATTAACATAGGTCTACCTCGGCACCTTGGCTTGGTGTTTTGTACTACCTACGCACCCTTCTCTGCCGAAGAACAGACACTCACCTTCTATAATACGCCGGAACGACAAAACGAATCATGTCCACTAATCGATAATCAAGGAATGCCGTAGAATCCTATGAACCCGCTTCCTTACTTTCTCGGAGCAACAGCCTCACCAGCTCTTAGATGATCGGATAATCAATTGATGAATGGGCCTGAGACAGAGAGACAATTGCTAAATCAAGAACCGATGTGTAATATAAAATTCTTAGCTCTTCGTTTTTAAAAGATTCTGCTTTTTAGATAGCAACTTAACCAAGGTGATTCCTTCGAACTCGTTCTGCCATTCGCACAGCATTCTTTGTTGATTGATTCTCATTGAAGTGAAATTAAAGAAAACATTTCATGGAAGATGACGACTATACTAAAGCAATTCCCAATGTCATTTCTAGAAAGCTGAAACAATCCATTAACAGGGGCAGTCCGCTGGGCTACGAAGGAGTGCGCCAAAGATCGTAGATTGGTAAAGGTCGCACATCCACTGTTTTGTTCAAGATCTATCTCTATCATTTGTCGCCGGTAGGTTCTAAACTCTTCATCGTCAACAACCGAGCCCCACCTTACTCATCGTCGTTGACGAAATCTAGCTTAGCATCGCTGCTTAACGCCAACTCCACCGCTGTCTTCTTCTCGGCCTTAGGAGCAATTTTAGAGAGAGAATGAGTGAAATTCTAGAGAGAGAGTACAGGGAAAATTGAAGGAATAGGAGGACGGTAGAGGTGGTAATATTGTCATTTCACATTTTGTTAGCAATATATTTTTTTATGCTTAAATAAAGGTAAGGGTATAATAGTAAACTCACATTTTTCATACTTTAAAAAGGGGGTGTGAGAGCAAAATTGGCTGAGGTTTAATATGAGAGAAATAAACTGAAACCTCAGGGGTGTCAGAGCATTTAACCATATTATTATTTGATTTTAGGATTTATATTTATGGTAATAGTTTGATTAAGGTTTTTCTTCGATCCCTATATAAGGTTGGTTAAAACATTGTGAAAGAGTTTTTGATGATTGATTATTTATTATTATTCAGAAATTATTGTGTTTCTTCTCCCTCAATTTTGATTTCTCCCTATTCTTCTCTTCTCTCTCATTCTGATTTTTTTTCCCCATTATTCTTATTCTAATTCTCTCTCAATCTCTTTCTTATCCTTTTTCTTATTTACTTGAATTCTGTTTTCAAATCGCCCCTACCGGCTGCAGCATCAATTGGTATCAG
>JAOTQH010000031.1:7299402-7312227 GCA_025631255.1 Cornus kousa
GTGAGATATTTAATCAACCGGAATTTTGGTTTTTTTTTCCTTTTTTCTTTTTCTTTTTTTTTTTTTTCATTATTAATGTGATACTTAATTTTCTCTTTATATAATGTGTCTGGTTGTTTGAATTGATTTTGGCAACTCAATCTGTTCATGCCCGCACGATGTTGGGGATCTCTTGAACCCACAAGTTGATATTCTATCTAGAACCAAATCAATCTCTGAATTAGTTAAAAAAAATCCTTACAATTTACTATGTGTCATTTTTCATAACTGTGTATATTATATTATTAAGGGAATTATGACGTGGCACTTTTTCAAGCTTTACATTTAGTTTCTGCCAAAAAATTTAGTTTTAACGAAGGCTAGATATTTAGTTTAGAGATAAAGCAAACAAGGATCCAAATCTTTCTACAAAGAATACATTTATATATATATATATATAAGTGTTCCAATCATCGGCAATATAATTCTCCTTATTTGTTACATTAAATAAATTTTAAAATAATTTATGAATGAAACTGAAATTGGACACTCACACAGTCCAATTTCATGTAAGACAATTATTCATAAAAAGATATGAAGAGATTTTTATTTATAAAATCAAATCATAACGGATAGAGCAGATAGCGTGTTATTTTTGGTACATTGTGTAGTTATGGGATTTTAAAAATTAATATAATAATAAGGCAAAGATTGTGTTTGTACCAGTACAATCACATTAATGTAATCGACCCTATTCATTTTAATTTTAATTTTTAAAATATGACCTGATGATAGAGAGAATCAAGAACTGAAATGTGCCAATTTGCTTATAGAGGGAGGGTCCAAAAACGCAAGGCATTAGTGTACCCCTATCGGATTTGGCCCTTGGGTTTTAATTCTCAAAACCCCATGTCAAAGTTTTGAGTAAAGAGAGAAGAAAGGAAAAAATTACATTGAGGTATTCTAAAATTCCTCTCCTTTCCACCTTCAAAATTGTCTCTTTGCCGCATGGAGATGGGCACAAATAATTTTGCTATACAAGCATATCAACACCGTCTCGCACAACTCAGTCTCATTTTTTCTATATTTATTTATTTTGCCTCACCTAATAATAGATTAAATTTTTGAGTCGGATTACAAAACACCAACTCCAAACACCCAACCTAAGACACCACTCGACTCCTTTGGATTTTCATAAATTTTTGAAATTGTCCCTACTGAAATTATGAAAAAAACCCCTCTATATAAATTTACCCTCCCTCATATGAATTCCTAAATCCGTCCCTGCTTATATATATACATAGGGTTAAGTGCATTAAACCCTCCCTAAACTTTTTTCTATCAAACATTGTTCAAATTTGAATTTTTTTTCAACTCAACTACCTTGCTTAAAATAAATATGAACTAAGATTTAATAAGCTTTGATTTTATCAAGCAATTGATGGTGATGCTCGAGCCTCGGACAAGGTGCTCGAGCCTTGGACAGGGTCCTCGAGCCTTGGGCAGATGCTCGAGCATTACCTGGTGAAGTCTCGAAAATTGTTAAATTTAAAAATTGGAATTGTGAAGTCCTAATCATCAAATAAGGACTAGGGATGATTTAATTACCTTCATTATCTAAATTTTTTCATTATATTTACATTTTATAATTGAGTTAATAAACAAGTTATACAGCCCATTTAATTTAAGTGGGTTAAACATGTCATTAAACAAACAAATCAGACGATTATTAAACAAATCATAATCATATTCTAAGGTCCTAGCACAATTATTAAACAAATCAGATGATTATTAAACAAGTCATATTCAAGATAAACCTATTTAATAGAATACTCATATATCACCCCCCGTGCGTTCAGTAGGAAGGGAAAAAAAAAAAAAAAAAATTTGAATGAAAAGGAGAGAAAAAAAGATAACTGAGACATCCATAAGACAAGATTAGCATTTCCTTCTTTTTGTTCGGTTGGATGAAAAAGAATGAAAAAAATTGATAATTTAATTTGATTAGTAGGATAAAAAAAAAAAAAATAAGTTTTAAGTTATTTTTACCATTAAATCTATCTCTTACTTTATTTATGGAATTTATTAAATATTTATGAAAGGTTACGTAATAATTGAAAACTTCTATAATAGACTCACTTGTCTCCTCTCATATCTTCATCCTAAATGTGCAGATGAAAATTTCTGAAGGAAGGAAGGATGACTCCTTTTGTCTTTTCTTTCATTATATTATCTCTACCGAACGTATTTGTTTATTCCTACCTATTTTCTTTCCATCCTTCTTCTTTCCTTCCCACCAAACATAATTAGAGAATAAAAAAACTCAAGTACTATACTTAATAAGAAACTCAAATACTATATTCTAAAATATCTTTAATAAAATATAAAGGTATTATGGTATTTCCGCAACATAAATAGGGCGAGAAGTATGGATTTTTGGCATACCACTCCATGAAACATCTTTCCCCATGCCCGAGCTCCAACCGAAAAGATTTGAACTTTGTTTTATACAAGTTTGACAAAAATATTGGAACCTAGTAGGGTTGAGTGTTTGACTTTACAGCAGAATAAGAAAATTGACAACTTAAAGGGTTAGCCTTCAATAGTGTCAAGTATATGTGGTGGCAAACATTACCGGTTGGCACAAATTATCCAAGAGTAGTATGGGGGGGATCTAAAGAGGGAGGGAAGACCGACCTACTCACACATATAACCTTCTTAACCATAATGAATTGGGCAGACAGAAAAATCTGCGACTCTACCGCGGTCACTACTATGATTAAAATGGTGGAGAGAGGAGCTTTACAAATCCGAATTAGACGCAGAGAGTTACAAAATAAGCAACAATATTGTCCACGAAATCTGAAGTAAGGCCACTTAAATTCTATAATAAGAAAAATTCCATGTGACACAGACCACCGATCCGTTTTCTACACATGAGAACTACACACCTGGCTGGAACTCCCTTCATGTAGACCTGAAAATAAGAAATCGTTTTTGGTTACAAGCCGATTTGCACATGGACGCATTCAAAACATCTCCAAGTCAATACTTTTAACAATGATCCTTAGATCTAAAAGAAAAATAAACACAACCATAATGAGAGTATAATAATAATACTACAACTTGCGGCTGGTTGTGTGCCTAACGTTTGTCAAGCCCTCCACCAATCCAATACGTGAGAATCAAACGGACAAATGAATAAGATGAAACTTCATTATTTCAAAAGCATAAATGATTCATATAAATAATCCCATAACCCAGCAAGATATGGATAAAGTATAGATTACAAGTCAAAACATGCGCCCAGCAACATATGGAGGGAGGTTGCTTGGAGAGTGGAAAGATAATTAAAGGTTAAAGACTTGTATTAAAATATATGTATGTATCCGAGGCAAAAGCAATGACGACCCTCTTCCTCACTCCAAGTTATGGTAAGGTTGACCAAGCTACTTCCTATAATTAGGCACCAAAGGGAACAAACAAAACGTGCTTCCGGTTCTCCCACTCATAAATTTTGCCTCCAGGATGACAATCCACTTTCTGGTCATCATCTATGTTTTTTGGTCATGTCTGCTTTGTTCTGTAACCTTCGAAGCCCACGCTGGAAGATCCTCTCTCCATCATCTGATAAGTGAAGATCTATTCACTGCAATCTTTTTACACAAGGATGACAGTGCATGTCCTGCCAAGGGCTTCTATACATATCATTCTTTCATCAAAGCCACGAAAAGATTTCCCACTTTTGGCAACACCGGAAATATAACTACACGCAAGCAAGAGATTGCAGCATTTCTCGCTCAAACTTCTCATGAAACCACCGGTACTTACTGTTCCCATGTCTCTATAAGACCCACCATCCATCTGTTTACTTGTATATATAACTTCATGCATGTCTGTATATGGTATGCATCTACTTACGTGTGTGCATGCGAGATGTAATGTATATACAACTATATCTATGTGATGCAGGAGGATGGGCAACGGCACCTGACGGGCCATATGCTTGGGGTTATTGCTTCAAAGACGAAGTCAATCCTGGAAGCAATTACTGCGACTCCACCAACAAGAAATGGCCTTGCTACCCTGGCAAATCTTACCATGGAAGAGGACCCATTCAACTATCTTGGTAATAATATTCATACATATATATATATATATCTTCACATACAAAAAATAATAATAAGATTCTTTTTTTTATTATCTGCTTCACATATATGCAGGAGCTATAACTATGGTCCGGCAGGAAAGGCCTTGGGGTTCAACGGGCTTAAACATCCAGAAATAGTTTCCAACAATTCCTTGGTTGCTTTCAAAACGGCTCTCTGGTTTTGGATGACAAAGCAAAGCCCAAAACCTTCCTGTCACGACGTGATGACAGGACGCTACGTACTCAAACAAGCCAACTTGGAAGCAAATCGGACTGCTGGCTACGGCCTGGTGACTAACATAATCAATGGTGGACTTGAATGTGGCATGCCCAACAACAGCCAGGTTAACGATAGGATAGGCTATTTCAAGAGATATACCAAGCTTTTTAATGTGGACACTGGACCAAATTTAGACTGTGAGAACCAGAAACCCTTTTAAAAATATTCATTCCTTCGTAGCATCGTTCATTACTTGTTTGTCCATCTAGTTTTCTTTTGTTCACTTTCTGAGGTTAAGAATTTGTCTTTGCAAGATTTCTAAGTTGTAAGAATCGTATATTAAATATGAATCATTTGACCTTGGAGAAGACTCCTGCATTTATGAATATTGCCCCAGTTTTACACCTTCTAATGAAGTAACAGACAATATAGAAGACAAAATAAACGGAATATAGTGCAAATTTATAGGCAGTAACAATACAGAAATTAAGGACACTGATTTTGAATTGCCGAAATGTTGAAGCTTGATATACATTGGGCAAGTTTTCACTTTGTTCTGCTTAATTTCAGTTTGGTATTGGAACTTGATATACATTGTTGGACCTATTTTAGATTAAGCTTTTAAGGAATCAATAGTTATAATTGATATACATGTATATATATACATATACAGGTGTATGCTCACTTTAAATGGTGGCCTTAGGATCTAATCTGACAGATAGCCTTCCTTTCACTGTCTTTAGGAAACTTAATAACTCTTTCAATTACCATCAAATTGAAATGACAAAAGTAAACACTCCCTTAAAGGAAACAAAAATAAAAATATTTTACAACTAATTTCGGCCATTGAACACTCCGGAATCAAATAAAAAATTAGCAAGTCTCTTCTTCCTATAAAATAAAATTAGAGATTATTGTGTACTTTGTGTGAAGAAGAGAGGAAAAAAATAAAAAATAAAAAATAAATTCTGAATTACAAGAATTACACTAAAAAGAGTTCTCTAAATTACACTAAAAATACTGTCGCAAGTTTCGATGCCATTCCACTAATAATTACAAGAATTTGTGGTTGAGGTTTTGATGGTCAGAGTTTTTTTAAGTAAGATGTTGTGTTCTTTAAACTTAATTCTAAACTACGTTTTTTGGGCACATGAACAATAAAGGTTAGAGATGATACAACCCTATGTATTACAATCACAACACATGACTTCATTAATTAAAATAAAAAAGAAAGAAAAGGTCAGATTACCATGAATTGAGAAAAAAAAAAAAAAAAAGTACCAGTATGCTGTCAAACTTAAATAATTTTAAACATCTTAGACTTTAATTGATTTTTTGTCAAACATTAAATTGCCAATGTTTTATTTGATTTCGAATGTTCAATTGACAAATTTGGTAGCAAAATATTTTTATTTTTGTTTCCTTTTTAAGTGGGTGCCTACTTTTGTCATTTCAATTGAATGGTAATTGAAAGAATTATTAATTTTCCTCAAAATAATGAAAAAAAAATTATCCTTCGGATTAGATCCTAAGGTCACTACTAAAAGTGACTATATAACTCACTACGGAGCAATTCAACAATATTGTACATATATGCATACTTCTTTTTACTTTCATTTAGTTTACTATTTGGAGGTAATTACCTGGCAAAAAAACATGAAGCGTGATAAACATCTTGATATAATGTTAATAATCATTATTCCAAACGTCTAAATAAATGAAATCCTTTGGCTGTTTTGGATAACACTTGGAGTGGCGAAGGCAAAGGGTGATCTTGTTGTATAAAGGTAATCATGCTCCCTGATTTCAGATAGCATAAATTGTGTTTTAGTATACCTCTTCAAACTCTGATATTGGTTTTTGTGATTTGTTGTCTGCTTAATTGATCTTTGTTCAGTTTAATTAGGTACAAATTACCAGATACCCTTGTTTATATTGGAATTTGGATGAGGCTTTTTGTTGATTTTGATATGTAGATTCCTTTTGTGCTCTTTGATACATATTATTTTTACATGCTTTTTTGTTCTCCAACATAGATACATACTCTCCACAAAATCTACACAATGAGTAAATGATGTTATGTTTAGGAATTATTGATGAAATTTATTTCAAACTTTGAATTGGATATTCTCCAATTTCAAAAATAAGAGGTGGATTTGGTACTCCCAAACACAACATTCATATTATAATTTTCTAATCCAAGGTTGTGATTTGTCATTATCAAAATATATAATAACTTATATATTGCTTTTAGTAGTGACCTAAAACTAGAATTTGTGAAGAGAATTATATGAGATAGAAGATTATTAGCTTGTAAATTGATACACAGTTGCTTTTTATTGGATGTTGCAGCATATGGTGTAATGGCTGATGAATCGGCAGGAACACATGTTCCTATGGTTTTTTTGGAACTTGTTAAGGATGACATTTTGTGTAGATATATGGAGGTGGAAAGGGTGTGATGGCTTCTGCTAATAGCCTTAACTAGTATTTTGGGTTTGATTAGAACCATGATATGATATGATATGGTGGGAAGAATTTGCCTTCTTATATTAGCTGATCATGGTATATTCGTCATTGCGGATCAAAGTTAAAAGAGCATCATGAAGAGAGAAGCAATCTTGTAAAGGGGAACGCTCCGGTTGTCATGATGGAAAATTTTGAAGGGGTATGGAATTTTTGTTTTGTTTGTCGCTTACTTTTTGATTTATTTAAACACATTCAATTCAATAACCTTAGTGACCACAAATTTCACAAGACTGGCCTCAGTAGGTCATGTTTTTCTTTTTCTAGTTATGATCCAAAGCAAGATATGTGGTTAATATCAAATAACAGTTTACCGGCCTCAGATTCTTGTAGCAGTTCTACGCAAGGGATTTTGAAATATGAAAACTCCATTTCTTATTTCTAAATTGAACCAAAGCTTCAAAAACTGCTTGAAAACTCTTTCAATTTTAATTTGTGAACAGGAAAGAAAATGGGATATAAGTTGGTGCATTTTAGATATACCTCATGTGGGGCTTTGTGTCTCTCCGGAGGCATCAATGGCTTCAAGTCTATCGATCCGGAACCAACCTTTGATCAAAGTGAAACACTCAACAACGTGCGTGAATAGGTTTCAGCTCCACTAGAAGCGCGCCCAAGGTTGGAGGTTAGGTTCTTTACCATATTTATTTGTTATCTTTCTTTCTTTTGTTTCACGTATAAAATATTGTTCTGCCTTTTTCTTTTTCTTTTTTTTCAGATTAAGAAGTTCAAATAGTGGAGAAAAAAAAAATTTAAAGCACCTCACTAATCATAATATAAAGTCTTGAAAACATTTTCCTGATTTAAATGGTCTTTTCCCTTCTTATGTAACCATTTTTAATGGTTTCATGCAGTTGACACTATGATTCTTAGCAATTTAACGGGCACTTTTAACAATAGAATTAGGATGAGTACTTCAACTTTTATAATGTAAACCACACAACTTGAATATCACAATGAAGGAGATAAGGGGGATGCCTTTTGTATTATACACTATTCACTTGAGTTCACCCTCACTTTCATCACACATATGACAGAACTAGATAAATAGTCACACATCTTATCAAACATCACACTAATACTTCTTACTCAGAAAGGATGACATCCGATCACCATTTTTCTCAGCTGCTTCTGCCTTTACAGTTCTAACACCAAAACTACAATGCAAACAATAGAAAGAGTGTCAGATGAACATTAGAAATCTCATTTTGTATGGCCAATTACAATAGTCGTAACCCATTGATCTGTGTTTCAGAAGACCCTGTTAAAAAGTTTGTTGCATTTGCAGCACATAAATTGCTGTGTATTCATTCCAATGTAGGATTATTATGTAACCTAATATGATCATTTCAATGGAAGGTACTATGTAAAGAGACTGACCAAAACTACATCGGGTGAGAAAATAAAAGGAGAAATAGCTTGTAATAAGAAGAATGAAAAAAAGAGGATACACGTGGCAGACCTCATTTAAATGGAACCAAGGGAAAGGAAAGATGAAGATGACGACTACTACACATGAAAAGGGTAGTTAATACTACAAGTTGTAGTTCATTTATTCCATGTTCTAGACATTGGACTACGGAGGTACCGTGATGCGTACTAGGTCTGATTCTGAAGACTGTTATAGTGGTGGTCATATATTATGCATATGTACTTACAGTCTGCATCTGTGTTGATCCATTGCTCCCTATTTTGATTTGAACCTCTGCTGCTGATACTGCTATGGGTCAGGTTCAATTTGGTGATTCTCTTCTCTGTTATAGCTCTATTAAGAAACTCTCTGTTGCCTTTGCCGTGGAGTGCCAGTTCTTTAGTATCATAGCCCCCACGATAGGAAGTGTTGTTGATATCATGGTTGTATGATTTACTGGACTTTTTCTCAGCTGTTGGCCCTTCGGGATGGATCTTATTTGAGAACATCCTTCGGACCTGCATGCCAATAACAAGGAAATTTAGATTGACAGTAATATTGTTATAACTTATACGAGTTCATGGTCAATAAATGGAAGTACCAACCATTCAAAGAAATAACTACCAAAATGAGTGATTTTTACGATGAGATCTAGTAGAAGGGATTTTATGTGCTAGGCTATGTGGATATTTTTGTACCATGCTCATATTCTACCTTCCTGACCATCCTAACTAGGATACCCTTTAGGATGCGCAAAGTGGGAAATGGCCAGTGATTTCCCAGTTGGGAGATTATTTTGGTCAAGAGGCAACAGATTCAGACAGTTTGCACCATCTGATTTGATCAATCAGATCAAACTTTCTTCATGTCTTGGCAGTGAGTGTATTCTCAGGAATTAATTGAAGGTCTCAACTAGACTGTAGTTCATCTCAATTTGATGAATAATTAGACTGTAGGCATTTAGGGACCTGCCATTTTCTTTTTCCTGTCAAAAATAAAAAATAAATGAAAAAAAGAGAGGGAAAACACTCAGAAGCATTGGCTTGAAGGAGCCAGTGCAGCCACACAGACCACTCAATATCACCGTTTCAATAGGTGATAGGCCATTATTAGAAAATATCACAATTTTGATAGGGATCAGCTATTTGATAGGCCATTTTTAGAAAATATAATTAATGCAAGTGGTCAACCTTGGTAAGTTTCCTCTTGATTGAAACAGAATCAACACCTTCATTAACAGCAATAGCTCCAGAGCTCTTTGGAGAGGAATGGAGCTTTTTCAGCATCTTCTTCATGAAATGCATGCCATATTTCCCCTTGGCTTGGTTATCTCCTTTATCACATTTCTCCGTGGAATGCTCGTATGCTGTGTTATTCATCTGAAAGAGCTGCTCAAGTGTCGTCTTTACTTTCTTTATCTCCATACTTGATTCAGGTAGTTCAATTGAAGAGCCAAAAAGGTATTCCTGAAGTGGATATATAGTTGTATCTCCACACTCGGTGTTCACACCTTCAATTTGCTTGCCACTGAGTGTGCTTACAGGATTGATTCTCTCTAATGATCTATCGTACTCCATTTCTTCAGCCTCAAGGAACTTCTCCAGCTCGTCGCTGATAAGCTTCAATTCATTCTTTGTGACCTCTATTTCTTTAGTTATATTCTCAAAGGGCATGGAAGGCATGGTGAATGTTGGTGTAGAGAGCTCCATAGTGATTGGTTCTGAACCAAGAGTTCCAATTGTGAGAAAGCCCATGAAGAAGCTGGAGTTCATAATAGATGATTCTTCTTCATAGCCCTCTTCCACTCTCTTGATTTTGTGTTCACTAGAAGAGTTTTGACATTCATCTTGAGTCTGCCTTGAGTCTGCATAGTTGTAGCTTGGCTTTGGGTAATATTGTTGGTCATCAGGCAATGGCTGCACTGGAGAACAAGCATAGGATTTCCCTGAAACCAGAAAGTAAAAGGAGTTATAAGCATAGTTATAAGTGCTTACTATCATCTTTTTTCTTTGTACCAGATGGGGGACGGAGACCAATCAAATGGCTGCACTCCCCCAGGGAATAACTAAGAAATTATGAACATGGTAGTAATTGTATGCTTATATAATAGTAACTTCTTGTGAATGATCATGGAGATCCAAAGAAAGCAATAAAGCAAATCACACAACAAAGCACAAGATATAACGTGGTTCGGCCAAACCTGGCCTATGTCTGCGGATGAGAAGAGATTTATTATGATTATGTAGAGATATTACAACATTAGACAATTATCAACACCAGACCATGTACACAAACTCTTGCCCTAGAGTTCTTCTCTGTGTACTCCACAAGACTCCCTCTCGCCATCAATGTTCACTCTACCAAACCAGTAACTACCTCTATCCATCAACTCCCTCACGAGGCTACCGCCCTCCACTATAGAATTATTAGGGCTACATGTCTCTCATTCTCATAAGTATCAACTCACAACATAGGTAACTATTTATAGAGTCCAAAACCTAATACCCTGTTGGACAAGGATTACAATTCCTTCAAGCTCAAGACTTGGATAACAAGAAATTACCTAATAAAACACAACTCTAAACTATAAACCTAACTAGACTAGAATTTGGAACACAATTCATAACACTTCTACGACACATTATGTATAGTGGCCATCTATTGGTACCATTTTCAGCAGAGTTCTGGACTTAAATCAGTTCTTTTTTTTAATTAGAAAATTCATATGTAGTCGATCACTAAAAAAACCCAGTACATGCAATAGATTCTAGTCTTTAACTGTGGTCGTGGAAATTCAAGGGGCTGTTGTTTTCATGTAATTGGTGCTATTGAAAAAGAAATTACAATCAATTTGGGATATATTTAAGTAGAAAATGGAAGAGTGTGGGAATACCAGTTGTGAAATCTTTGATTGGCTTGATGCTAGTTTGCCTTGATTTACAATGCATCCAATTTAGTAACTGCAACAATTACAGGCAACAGATGAAGTTAAAAGATCTGTTTGTCTGAATTCTATATTTAGAAGAAAATGGGCTCACCTTCATCTTGAACTTTCTGTAAAGAGGTTATAGTAGATTGCTTTGATTGTCAAAGGAGACACAGATTGAAATAGGAAAGGGAAATGGGATTTAAAAAGCAGAGATTCGGGCCCATGCAAGAGGAAATGAATGGAGAATTTTGTCATCACGATTGTCATGACTTGGAAGCCAGCGAGTGCTAGAAGGGTCTGAGATAGAGGTGAGCAGATAGGAACATAAAGAAAGGTACAAAATATTCAGTTGGCTGTTCTTTCTCAAGATTAAATCATGTAGGCAAGTTGAGGAGTGGTTTAATACACAAGTTGGTGATCATCTGGTTTGCAAATGCGTGTGCGTGTTTGGAGTTGGTTGCATGATACGTAGACGTAACACGGTTGGCCATAGATCAACATTGATTAAACATGTAAATAATAATAATAATAATAATAATAATAATAATAATAATCATAAGATTTTTCGCGTCATTGGAGTGCACAATCAGATCTTTATGCACATGTTCTATCTGCATGTACTATCAAAGAGCATGTTATCTATTTTGATGTATTATTACACAAGGTATTTGGTGAGGAGGAAAAGCCCACCATTACTGGTAGGGCTTTAAAAAAATGTGCGTGTGTTCATGTTTTGAATGCTGTCGGCAAGGTGCAAAAATAAATTCTGAAGATATTTATCCATTAGGATGACTAAATGGAGTAGATGAATCTTCCAAGTTTAAGTAGGTCATACTTTTTGATAAAATGCTTATCTTGTTCGCCAGTATCACCATGACACAAAACTCATAAATCAATGTTTTAAAATTTCCGTGGGTCATTGGCTTTGGGAACCATTAAACTGTTTGTGTTACATTTGTCCTGCAATTTTTTGGAACTTCATATTTTTTAGAACTTCATATTTTTTAGAACTTTGGGTATATGACCACCTTCCAAACCCTAATAAATCAGTAATGTTCTCGCTCATTGTTCTAGTGTTCTTGAATGAAAGATCTCTCATATTTCTGATATGTTTGTTATCTTGGATTTGACTACTACAGTACTTTTTCCATGATATGCTGGTAATTAGGATATTGATTGCTTTGGAGAGTTATGGTTGATATAATTGTTAAGTCAATTATAAAATAAAACTCTATTTCTGAGCACTCTATTATAAATTTGAACTCACTTGCCTAACCAAAAAAAAAGAAAAAAAAAATAGAAATGAAATTCTAAAAAAAATAGAAATGAAATTCTATGCATTAGCCCCTTATCTGCTATTGGTACTAAATAGAAGAATAATTTGTTCCTTCTGCATCTGTATTTATGATTTGTGCGAGTTATGATTCCAGTTTTGAGGAAGAGAAACATAATGAAGAGAATGTGTTTCTTGATATTCCAAATGAGTCTTTGAAAGACATTGACTTGCCAATTCACAAAGGAAGTGATTTTTTGAATACACTTCAAGAGCACAAAAATGAGGCAAGGCCAACCATTATTGATTTTGTTTTCAAGATCGTGGATGAAAGGAA
>JAOTQH010000031.1:7333202-7348751 GCA_025631255.1 Cornus kousa
ATGTGTAATCGTCCGTAGATTCTTCAACTATAGCGTGTATAAAGAAAATTTTAGAATGATTACTCAAGACATGTGGCAAAGATTTTTTTTTTTCTCCACTTCCATATAATTTTTCCCAGTTCGATGTCCTTTTCTTTTTTTATTTTCTTTCTAAAATCTCTCCATTGTTTATATCTATTATTTTCTTTATTTTAAATGGGTTGTGTTCTTCCAGCCACCTTTAAATTGCTTTAGTTTATGAGTTGTGGCTAACAAGAAATGTATCATAGCTTCTAAAGAGCAAAAACCACACAAGCACCGCTAAGCCAAAAAAAACACAAAAATACTACAAATTGGCCACACTGGCAAGAAATGTATCTTGCAAACAAATTCCAGCAATTTCTACCAAGTCATTGTGCATTAATTCCAATTCAATCAACTATAACAAATTTAAACTCATACAACGGTCAAACTAAACTAAACAAACGCTCTCTAGTTTATCCGGATAACATTTTGACATAACCAAAAATTCAGGAAAAAAGAAGTCCTCAAGTAGCCTTATCCTAAGATCCCGGAGAAGTTGAATAAACTGTCCTAGTTCATCCTCTGAGCAGCCTCTTTTGCAATAAGCCTCTCTTTGGCCTTGCTTTTGGCCTGAGATTTGGAACCCATAATACCACCACCCCACTTCTTCCTGTACTCATCATACTTGTCATTGAAATTGGCCTGAAGTACGAAAAGACATGAAACAAATGAAGTTAGAACAATTCAGTGCAAGCTAAAAATGTCACTGAATTTACAAGAATTTTAATTTTACATTACCTTGATAGCCTCTAATATTTTGCTGAACTCCAATTTATCTTCATTCTTCACAGTGGTCAAGCACAAAGCAGCAGCAGTTTTCTGATGCACAATCTGTCAAAAAGGTTACATATATTAGCATTCAACCACAACTCTGGCTTTTAAGGCAGCAATTTTAAGACAAGAAGGTTCTGGGATATAGTTTTTTTTGATAAGACAAGAAGGTTCTGGGACATTACCGTTCCCAATCGTGATTTTCCTTTCACGATACAGTATGGGATTTCCATCTTCCTGCACAATGCAGGAAGCCAGACAACCAACTCAATCGGGTCCACATCATGAGCAATAACAACCAATTGTGCTTTGTTCTGCAAGGAGACCATATTTAAGAGTGCTATTATTTAGAAACGAAGTCCACTAGCACAAAGCAATAGTTTTTAAAGAGTGTTCAGAGAAAAGGAAATTAAACAAGACCTGCTCAATAAGGTAGGTGACATGGTTGAGACCATACTTTACAACTATAGGCTTCTTAGCCTCAACAGATTTTCCTTCGGCCTCAGCCTGAGCCCTTTTCAAGAGACGCTCCTTTTTTGCTGCTTTGTCTTCAGGCCTGTACTTCAGTAGCATCTTGAACAGACTTGTTGCTACATATTATAGAATAAGTTGGTCATCAAAGCAAACATGGAAATTGAAAATCGAACAAGGAATACAAGAATCAATAATTTACCATCCCATGTAAAAGCCAGGTTCATCAGAGCAAATGCATTAAAAAGTGACAAAATTTAGCAGATGGTGTCGCTATAGTTGGTGGCAAACTTGCTTTGGATACAAATGAATGAAGAGATCCACAATCATAATTCTTTAAGTTTATATTTTTTTTTTTTTTTTTTCTGTAAATTATATAGAGAAATAGAATGTAGCGATTTGTTCGAGGCCGTAATCAAAATAAGAATTAGATTTAAAAGGCGCGGAGAATCACTGTATGATATCGCCAACCTTCAATGCAAGTGATTCGTTATCTTAATTAGACACTCTTGCTCTGCTAATTGGTTCTTTTAAATTCAACACCACAAAGACTAAAGAATAAGTTTAAAATAAAAAATAAATAAAAATAAAAAGTAGTACATTGAGGAAGAGTTCTAGAGAGAAAAATGAGAGCTAGGAGACTAACTGTATTTCTCACAAGTAGGTTTGAGATAGGTTTAGATTACATTGAAAACCGAATAAGGAAATACAAGAATCAATAATTTACTATCCCATAAAAAAAAGACAGGTTCACGAGGGTAAATGCATTAAAAAGGGGCAAAATTTAGCAAATGGTGCCTCTATAGTTGATGGCAAATTTGCTTTGGATAAAAATGAATGAAGAGATCTACAATCATAATGCTTCAAGTTTAGATTATATTCTTTTTCCGGTAAGTTATATAGAGAGAAATAGAATGTAGCGATTTGTTCGAGGCCGTAATCAAAATAAGAATTAGATTTGAAAGGCATAGAGAATTGCTGTATGATATCGCCAACCTACAATGCAAGTGATTCGTCATGAGACACTCTTCCTCTGCTAATTGGCTCTTCTAAATTCACAACCACAAAGACTAAAGAATAAGTTAAAAATATATATATATAAAAAAAAAAAGAAAAAAAAAAAAGAGAGTAAATTGAGGAAGAGTTCTAGAGAGAGAGAAAAATGGGAAGTAGGAGGCTCACTGTATTTCTCACAGTAGGTTGGAGATAGGTTTAGATTATATTGAAAATCGAACAAAGATATACAAGAATCAATAATTTACTATCCCATTAAAAGAATGTAGTGAATTGTTCGAGGCTGTAATCAAAATAAGAATAAGATTTGAAAGGCACGGAGAATCGCTGCATGATATCGCCAAACTTCAATGCAAGTGATTTGTCATGAGACGCTATTGCTCTGCTAATTGGCTCTTTTAAATTCAAAACCACAAAGACTAAAGAATAAGTTAAAAAAAAGAGAGTAAATCGAGGAAGAGTTCTAGAGAAAGAAAAATGGGAGGTAGGAGACTCACTGTATTTCTCACAGTAGGCTGGAGACAGGTTTAGATTATATTGAAAATCGAACAAAGAAATACAAGAATCAATCATTTACTATCCCATTAAAAAAAATGCCAGGTTCATCAGGGTAAATGCATTAAAAAGGGATAAAATTTGGCAGATGGTGTCTCTATAGTTGGTGGCAAACTTGCTTTGGATACAAATGAATGAAGAGATCCAGAGTCGTAATGCTTCAAGTTTAGATTATATTTTTTCCGGTAAATTATATAGACAGAAATGGAATGTAGCGATTTGTTCGAGGCCGTAATCAAAATAAGAATTAGATTTGAAAGGCACGGAGAATCGCTGTATGATATCGCCAACCTTCAATGCAAGTGATTCGTCATCTGATTAGACGCTCTTGCTCTGCTAATCGGCTCTTTTAAATTCACAACCACAAAGACTAAAGAATAAGATAGAAAAAGAAAAAGAAAAAAAAAAAAAAAAGAATAAATTGAGGATGAGGTATCCAAGGAAAACCTAACTGAAGAAGCCTGTCCTAAAATAAAAATTAGACAAACCTAGCATTGCTCAAGTTGCTGGGAGCCTAAGTTTATTGCATGAGAAAAGGCAATCAAAAGATGCAAAGCTTCAACTTCAAGAGTGTATATAAAATAACAAATCATCAAAAGGTGGAAAAAGCATCTCAAATAAGACAAACACAAGCCAACCTGTTGGAACTAAATAAATATTGAAAATTATGTCTCAACTAATAGATCCTCTTCTTCACAAAATGAATATATAAAACAAATAAACATAAGTTAACAATCACAAGTTCAAAACTAAATCACATTATTTTCAGGTTGAAAAAACGCAAGTTAGGTGAATTGTGCAGGATAAACCAAAATTTCACCAAACTATGGGAAAAAATTAGATAGCTTAAGGCAAATTACACACAAACAGATAGTGTGAGTTCGAATTCTCACCGAGGTTCTTGTCGAGTGTCTTGGTGAATTGGTTCAAAGTTGGAGGGACCTTCAACCGCTGCTTCAGGATCCTCCTCTTCCTCTGAATACGAACAACCTGCGGCCACTTGACGAATCGATGCAGATCTTTCTTTGGAGGCAATGCCCCTCCTATCCCAAATTGCTTTGGACGTTTCTCAAATAAAGGGTTGACCACCTTCTCCTAAAACACCAAACACATCACAAAAACTTAAAAGAAAACAACTTCAACCACAAAAAACAATATAAACATATGCAAATAGATATATATATATATATATATATATAATATATATATACAAATCACAAAAACTTAATAGAATACAACTTCAATCAAGAGAAACAATATAAACATATGCAAAAATATACTCCTAAAACACCAACACGTCACAAAAACTTAACAATCAAGAAAAACAATATAAACATATGCAAATATATACTCCTATATGATATGATGTGGGTGTTATAGTATAGATTCATACCGGTTTCTTCTTAGCCGCTGCAGCTGGCAATTTACCACCTCTTTTGGGAGCCTTCGAAAAAGTAAAACAATAGTATCAATTTTCATCAAAACACAAATTCATATCATGTTAACATAAAAGATAGCAAAAATATCATCATTCACTAAAACTGTAATAAGTTCAAGAAATGCAATCAACAAATTGAACATTATGAAAAAATATAGAAAAAATTATACCAATAGATTATGAACATAGAAATAGATACAGAGAAAGAGAGTTTTCTCCGACTCACCATTTCTGAAAGTACTCTCTTTTTTTCTGGCTCAGCTGATTGGGGTTTTTGCGCGGCGAAGTGAAAGTGTGAAACCCTAAAAACTATAAGGAGTGCCATATGGTTTATATAGTGTACTAGGTAGGGGATGCAACTTGGGCGGGCTAAAACCCGACCCAAATCCATTTAAATAGGAATGATACATTGTTTTATGAAAACACTGAACGACATCGTTTTGATCCTTAATAGTTGTTGTCTCTTTGCTGGAGTTGGACGCATCGTTTCCTGAGTTGAAAACGAGAGAGTGGTTAGATGAAGAAGGAAGAACACCAAGAGGAGTAGAAGGAACATGGACAACAGAAACGTCGTCGTCTGCGACAACGGCACTGGGGTAACTCTCTGCAACCATTTTCAATTTTGCTATGATCTTCCTCTTCACTCCGATTAAGCACTAGTGTAATGTTAGATCTACTGAAAAATCAAAACCCATTTATTTATTTCCATCGAAAACCTCGGATGATATACATTTTATTCAAATTCTATGCTCATGAATTATCATTTTTTTATGTTAATCGGTTATGCACATTTCTAAAGGTACATTTGTGTCATTATATGAAGCAATTAGCAATTTAGCATATGATCTGTTCACTGCCGTAGAAAAACTCATCTGATTAAATTCAAGTGGAGTTCATTCCATTTAAAGTTTGAGATCGCAAACCACCCTCATATAACTATACTGATTCATGTGCAGTATGCATATACATGTATATTTATATGTGTGTATTTGTGTATATATAGCATAGACAAAATAAAATAAAAATGCAGACTTTAATATGTGCGAAGTGGGTATGATTAAAGTATCAGTAACTATAATTAGGTGGCATCGGTTTTGTGATTTTAGTAAACAAATTAAACAATGCTATCTTTTATAATAGTGGCCTCATTTTGGATGCTAATATGTGAATGATATATAATATAAAAACAGCTAAATAATCTAATTTGCAAGAAAGTTCCAAACTTGCCTTGAAATATGAATGATTCAACGGATATGTCATAGCTTCATTTTTTCACAAGCAATACTATAATAATTATGTGTTTTGAAATTTGATTTACTCAATGCAGTATGTCAAGTGTGGTTTTGCTGGAGAAAACTTTCCCACCTCTGTGTTCCCTTGCGTGGTAGGACGGCCATTGCTACGATATGAAGAATCACTCATGGAACAAGAGCTGAAGGTAAACATGCATGTTTTTATATGTGGCAAAGTTTTCATATTCCTTTATCCCTAGATTATGCTCGTTTACGTGGCAATTAGATGATATAGTTTTTTAGCTATAAAAAGCCTTGTTCCAAATATGTGTTCTGGTAATACAAATACCCTTGCAATTCCTGGTCAATGAAACTTAACATTTTTTCCCCCAATGTGCTTTTTTATAGCTAACTCTAATTGTCATTTATACACAAATATGCTTTATACATCTACTATTACTACTGGACAAAATAAGTTGAAAATTTGATACATATATAATAGTTATTGTTCACTTCAAGTCCAAATGCATTCTCTGTCTTGAGCTATATAGGCTAACATCCAGCTGCTGCTTGATTCTAAATTGTAGAACTCTGCTCCTCTCTGTATCTTGTTCTTATAGGATATTGTTGTTGGAGAAGCTTGTTTAAATTTGCGACATCAACTTGATATTTCTTATCCTGTCAGCAATGGCATCGTGCAAAACTGGGATGATATGGGAAATGTGTGGGACCATGCATTTTTCAATGAATTAAAGGTTGGCTCCTTGGTGCTTCTGATTTCTGTGACAATCTAGGGTTCAAGCCTTATTATTTTTTTCTAATCTATGCTCATTGCGACAGCTAACTTGAGTTTCACATTCTTATTAACAGATAGATCCCTCAGAATGTAAAATTTTACTTACAGACCCGCCCCTCAATCCCTCAAAGAACCGTGAGAAAATGGTTTGTGATTCATGTGTGTGTGTGTTCTTTTTGTAATCCATTCTTCCCACTATGAATAACAGATTCAATTATGACATATTATGACCTCTTGATTTGAATTTAGATCAACTTTGCAGGTTGAGACCATGTTTGAGAAGTATAACTTTGCCGGCGTGTTCATTCAAATCCAAGCGGTTTTGACATTGTATGCTCAAGGTACATATAGAGATGGCTAAAGGTTTTAAGTTAAAAAATTTACTTTAAAAGATGATATGGTTTTTTACTGCAGTCTCAAGTCCATTGAAGTTTGCAAAGAGTAAATCTATCCAGTAACCTGCTAGAACTCCATACTGACAATAGGCAACTTTGTTTTTATGATTAGCACATGTGTGCATATACTTTTTCCATCATGTGATTGATCTTTTCTTCAACATTACCTTGAATTGTCACAGGTTTACTGACTGGATTAGTTATTGACTCTGGCGATGGTGTCACTCATGTGGTAAATCACTCAAGAGCTATTCCTAGAGTATTATTAACGTGTATTTATCCCGCGTTCCTAATTGCTAATATAGGTTTCTTATTTACATGAATGTAATAGAAATGACATATTTCCTTCACTTTCACATGGTATTTGAAAAAGATTCCATTTTATTTTCTGTAGCATGTGAGCTGAAAACTATAGTTCTTAAGACATTCATAAATCGGGTTCTTAATAGCATCATAAATCATGTAAGTTGTCAGATTCTCTAGTGTTTCTGAGCATTTGATATAGGATGGTAATTTGTCCAGATTAGTAGTTATATTGTTTACAAATGGTACTGTGGGATGTGGAGCACTGCTCAGCAAGTGTGCTTACTTGAAATATTATCTCCAGGTTCCAGTTGTTGATGGCTACTCATTCCCTCATCTTACAAAACGAATGAATGTAGCTGGCAGGCACATTACATCATATCTTGTCGACTTGCTTCTACGGAGAGGGTGACGGCCAATATTTTTCTAAAATAAGTTAGAAGATTAGTATAGTTCTCACTGATGCTGTTCTCCAAATGCAACTATTTTGACTGAAATACCGATCTTTTTTTCTTTTCCTTTTTCTTTTTTTTTTTTTTTTGATTTTTTTCCTGAAGGTATTCAATGAATAAGTCTGCTGACTTTGAGACTGTTAGGGATATCAAGGAGAAGCTCTGTTATATAAGGTGAACGTATAACATCAAAATTTGGTATGCATTTGTCCAACTTGTTGCATTACAACTTGATATTAAATCTGTTACCCTGCAGTTATGATTACAAAAGGGAATATCAGTTGGGACTTGAAACCACCATCCTTGTCAAGAATTATACCGTAAGCTGATTCTTTAGTTTGCATAATTCTTTCCATGGAAGTCTTTATGGTCAAGTTCAATTTGCTACCGTTTCATGAATCATGCGACTGAAAAATCATTAAGTAGTAAAGTCCCAAGATGATATAAGCCTTTTTAGCTACTGATACCTGCACACACACACACACACACACACATATATATTAGCATGTGCTTTATATGCCTGAATTTTTCCTAGTGTTTGTTTATGAACCTGAGCTCTTTGATTGTGTTTCATATTCTGTTTTGCCGGATTTTGATTCCCTGAGATTCTTCTTCTGCTAGAATTTTATTTACCTAAACATTGAAGCTTAAATTAATAAATTATATATAAGATTTTCGGCATGCTTATGCATATATTTATGCATATAAATTTTGTTAGTTTAATGAGAAGAGTTGATTTAATCAGCTGCCAGATGGAAGGGTCATCAAAGTTGGCACTGAGCGGTTCCAGGCACCTGAGGCTCTATTTACTCCTGTAAGCTTAGTTCTCTTCACTTTCAAATGTTAAGTTCGATTTATTTTCAAGTTTTTGAATTATAGATACTGGGTTATCTGAATGTTGGTTGTCCTTATTGATTACAATTCGCTGTAGCACTGTACTTCTCATCTTGTGTCGTGTACGAAAACAGTTTGCTGTTACACTGCCCATTTAATGATGCATCCTGTTGTTTTCTCATATTTGGGAAATGGGAGGTCCTTAGATGTTCAGATATGGCTTAGTTAGTATATTAGGGTTCCGACAAAATGCAAACTAGTTGCATAAGAAAATGGTTGACACAAGTAAAGATTCTGTTATTCTGCTTCAGAACTGCTTAGGCGAAGCTTATAAATGCTATGTGCATATCTACTGTAGTAGCTTTGTTCTGGTACATTTTAATTGCTAGAAGAGTAGCTAATGGAAAAGCATGTGCTCCTTACTCAAATACCTCCCACTTGCAGAGAATTTGGTGGGTTTCCCCGGTAGAGGTGGATAGGTTTTTGAATTAAATTCAACTTCTAGTGATTCTTCTTTAAAATTTTAAGTAATTCATTAAGCAAATCACCTTAATTTTCTTTCGGTGCTTGAAAATAAGATCCATTTGAGATTGATTAGAAAGTCAACTTACTAGATTAAAATAAGGATGGAAGATATTAATCCAATTGGAGCCAAGTGTACAAGCAAATTGTTAGATTTTTTTGGATGTAATTAACAATATTGACCACTGCCCCATTATTTACGAAAACTTGTTTGGGTTAGAAAGGAGGCTACTTCATTTTGAAAATTTTCTTAGGGGCTACTCTATAAGATCTAATCAAATATTGGTGTATAATTGTTAATGGCCTCCACGACTTCATCATTGCTGCATGAGCTGGGGGGAGGAAAATTTACATGGATGCAGTGAGACAGGGAAAGTTATTTTTGCATGAAATGGCTACTACTAGAACTTGTGTTACCAAACTTGTCAGCCTGAGTGCAGCACGTGCATCTGGAGCAGTGATATCATCTAAGAAGAAAAGATGATGAAGGTACTGCGTGTCGACATGTGTTGGGTACTGACACTTACCAGACAATCCTACAAATGTGTTTGTTACCTAGTGGATGCTTCCATTATTTGATAATAAGTTTCATTATTTATACCAGACCACGATGTTGATTGCTGTACAATTCCAGATACAAAGTTCCTTCTTTCCCCTTTTTCTGGATAAGTAAACAGGATTGTCATATGACATAATTCACAACTGGATACATGTGAATAGTGGGGGTAAAGGATTTGTGTGGCTTATTTCTCGTGGTTGGTGTAAGAATTGAGTCAAGGGATCGTACTTGAGATTCTCTGTGGAGGTGACCTCTATGAATGTGATACCAAAATTGTAACTTAACATGAATTAATTTTGTTACTGGATTTGATGAGTTTCATTCTACTTAATTTTTATTGACTAAATAATTTTTTAAAAAAAATTCAAAATTTGTTCTAAATCTTAAAATTATGTCTGAAAACAACTCTTCAGAGTTTTTTTGTATTTATGTTTCTAAGACCCTCGGATAATGCATTTGCAACGCTATTTTTGCGTTGAAAACTGTGAAAATGTGGCGGTTCTTTCTTCTTTCAGGAACTTATAGATGTCGAGGGTGATGGAATGGCTGACATGGTATTTCGTTGCATTCAGGAAATGGACATTGACAATCGGATGATGGTACTAATATCACTTCTCAAGAAATATCTTTATCATATTATATTTTAGATCATTTTCATGTTATTTCTCCATTTGTATAGCATGATAAAATATTTATTAATTTTGTGTATAGGTAAAAATAATTATGTTATTTATGAAAAATAAATAAATAGATAATGAAGAATCCAGATTATTAGTACATTAGCTTCAGCTGCAGGCCTCTTTAACCAAGGGGCCACACCCATGCTATATTTCCTCTTTTACTTTCTAACGCATTTGGGCAAATTGTCATGTCATGACTTTGATTTGTTTGATTTTTGCAGCTCTACCAACATATAGTTTTGAGTGGTGGGAGTACTATGTATCCTGGATTACCTAGTCGGTAATATATTCAATTTTTTTTTTTTTTTTTTTTTTGTTTGTTGCATCAACTAAATACTTAGTTGTTATGGTTCATATTTTGCACAGGTAATGCTTATAAATTATTGTCTTAGCATTCTGGAGGAACCTTCTTTCTGCATCTTTTACGATTAGACTGCATTTCTTCAAGGAAAGGAAATGAGTAGGAAAATAAAATTGTTTCCTTTCACTTTGTGTCTTTGGTTGTCACAAGAAATTTTAGGTCATCAATAATTGTTTTCTAGCAAGAAAAACTTCCTCTTGAAGTTAGAAAACAACACTTACTCTTGAAGTTTTTTCCTGCATTATATGTGGAATTATGTATCAATGGAAATTTGTCTTGTTTCCAAACAGACTTCCTTGTACCGAACACATAGAAAATTAACTTTTTTATTTACATTTACCAAATTTAGTACATAAGCTTCACTTTCTCACATAACACAATCAACTGGCAACCGAAGATTAAAGTGGTCATCTGCCAATCTGTTTTTATTCAATGAACCAGAAATCTCATTAAGGACTTACAGTATACCATTTCTGGTTTTGATTTGACAATATAGTTCTTTCACATTTAATTTCTTACATTTATTGACGACTTTGGCTGCTCCTTAGCCATCACACCATAGTTTAATGATATATATTAACTGTTTATTTAACATTTTTTTTTTTTTTTACATTGGAATATTGTTGAATTTTGTAGGTTTCCATGTGATATCTGGCCTCTTATTCGGCCTGTTTTTGAGTAGGAAAGCTTCTCATGTTATATGTGGGAAAAGATGACGAGAAGAGAGTTCTCATTATGTGCCACTAAGTATATAAACCTCTAAACTTGGATTTAGCCATCCAGGTTCTTCCTATAGTTATTTAACTCATTTTTAGATATAGGCAGGAATAGCCCTTAAAATACCTAATGTCACTATTATTCTGATGATTAGAAAGAGATATTGCATGTTAATTATATTTTCACATGATGTCACCATATGCATCATTCTTTTAATTTCTCACTTCAAGTTGTTCCATATTATGTATGCAACTATCCATGCATGAGACAACACTCACAGAATGTTCTGGGCATTCCCTGTTTGCATATTGACCAGAATGATTGTGCTTTCTGTAGTTTTTTTTTTTAATTAGGCCTTGACTTAAGTTGTGATCTGTTTTTCTACAGCCTGGAGAAAGAAATTTTGGATCGCTATCTGGAAGTTGTTTTGAAGGGAAACAAAGATGGGTTGAAGGTAATATTGGTTTCCATTTATGTAGAAAGAAAAAATAAAGACCATATGATACTCTTGATTTTGTCTTATACAATATAAATGTTGAGGGTTATATTCTTAGTGTAGTTTGATAATTTGTTACTTGGGAGCCTATTGGCAATTTCTTAATGTTGAGTGACTAGTGCTGGCACCTGACACCATCTTGCTCAAGTGAAAATTAATGAAAATCTGCTTCCAGAAGTGGTGCCTTTTCCGTGTTATATGAATAGTGGGGAAATACAAGTTCACAAGTTTTTCCCAACAGGGTCTAATAGGATAGTAAGAGTATAGAGGGAAAAAAGAGAAGGAAAAATTAGGAGTTCCATGGGACTAATTTACATCAAGTGGTACAATAATTAATGATATCTGCAACCAGAGATTTGAAGGATATGGGTCAGTCATGTGATCAAAATCAATTTGTATTGCATCATATTTATTGGAATCCAAAATGGTCCTGGAAACCCGTGCTCCCATTGGACTATTGGCATCTGAATGCATTAGAATGCTTGATCAGGAAATAAATAAATCTGTATGCATTAGAATCCTGTTTCATGGATCTCCTGGACTCCACTTTTTCAGTAGTAATACCTCAATCAAGGTACCTTTTAAGGAAGTCACAAAGAGTGTTTTAATGAGTAAAGATCTAGTTGGTTCTGAACAGTGGAACTAAGTAGTTCTACTTATATAGGACTTCATGGTCCCAACTGAAATGTAAAAAGGTTATATGAAACTGGTTTGTGTTTGCATACAGCGGGGAGCACCTATTTGGTGCATGGTAAGTTAGCACACTTCACTGCATGGTAACTTCTATGTGTAGATCTGAAGAGTAATGAGTTTGAGAAGAGGGTGGCTCTCTCTTTCTAAGAGCATTTGAAAAAAAAAAAAAAAAAAAAAAAAAAAAAAAAAAAAAATTTAATTTTTGTCCTAAATGAATGGGAAAATTGAAAAGAAAAAGAACACCAGTTTGCAAAAACCACGACCAAGAGGTGGATTAGGAAAGGGATAAGAGATTTACTGTGAACATTTTGTTTGTTTATTGGTTTGTGTTTGTAATTAACTTCACTGTGAAGTCCTATTCTCCAACTTTCCCTCGTTTCAATAGTAGATGGATGCGATATGCCTAGATTTTATTTGGATGGGACTTTTGTGCTTCTCTGTCTAGAATAAAATTATGAGTTCTGTTTGATTCATGTCATGTGTAAAACACAATAGCAGGCACGTGAAGACGTTCTACAAATGCAATCTTGCAATTTAGGGCACAAATTCATCTTTAAACTTTGATTTTTGCAAAAATGGTGTCACAGCAAAATGTAGTTGTCACTGACGTTGAAAATAGATATAACTGCTGTCCATTTTCCATTATCAAAATGAACTTGTGCATACCATATTACAACGGGGAATAGATTAATCTGAAGTTATGTGACAAACAATGCTGTCCAAATGCTCATGAGTTTACTTATCTTTTTGTTAGCTTATTGAGAAATATTAATTGTTTAGGAGAAGTGCTATCCAAAACGATAATGATTGTCCCAAATTGCCCCTAATATGTGATTACTCATTCATCATAGATTTTGAAATATCAATGCAAATTAATAAATGAATGACCAAGTTCTACTAACATGTATAGAATTCTACGAATCAACCTTAGTATCAGTTTTAATCTTATGTTAAAAGAAAAAAACCTTGATTGTTTACTTTACGATCATCCATTTAAAAGCAACTTCTGAAGGTTGCTAGCAAACAAATTATGAATGTATGTGTTTGCTCAAAGCTGTAAATTCTACAATTAATTATAGGCCAAGTCAACATATTGGCTTTTGGTGCTTCACTCATACAATATTCTCTCTTTCATACAATCAATGAATTTCTCATTTCTCATGCTCTAGTTTTGTGATGAACAGAAACTGCGGTTACGTATAGAAGACCCACCACGAAGAAAGCATATGGTGTATCTTGGAGGTGCAGTCCTTGCAGGAATCATGAAGGTATATGTCATATATTTCTCCAACTTTATGGCTTGAGTTTGTAGAAAATGGCCCGCCATGGTTCAATTGATGGGTTCTGTAAAACAAAATTCATTTTTCTCGGGTTTTAAGGCTAGTCAGTAGAATAACCAAATATAGGAAACTTGGGGCCTGCTTGCTTGCTCCTTTTACTTTGATTATTGTGAATGCAAAAAGAGATGACATATTCAGGCATGAAAAAGATACTGAAACAGGGTGTATAATCATGAGTTGAATAATGAAACAAATATAGAATTAATACTGAATTGTTTCGAGGTGAGATTAACTCGATTGTAATTGTGCAACGGTTCCAGACACGGGTAAGATGAAGTTGTGGTATCCACATACATTGAGAAGCCACGCAAATTGACATCCTAGATATCATGACTTCTAGAAACGGGCGTCCTACTTTTGAAACTAAAACACTGGCATTGAAGATAATCTGTTGGCTTTCATGGTTTAAGATGCACAATGAAAATCAGTGCCTTAAAACGATAGAATCAGTTAACTAAAAAATAGTTTTGCATAGGGTATATAAAATATCAAACGGCAACCATGTAGAGAAAATCTGATTTTTAGTGATTAATTTGTGCAGGATGCGCCGGAGTTT
Source organism: Cornus kousa (assembly GCA_025631255.1). Lineage (NCBI taxonomy): Eukaryota > Viridiplantae > Streptophyta > Magnoliopsida > Cornales > Cornaceae > Cornus > Cornus kousa. The sequence goes on from JAOTQH010000031.1 coordinate 7,347,451, forward strand.
TGGATTAGCAAACAAGATTATCTAGAAGAGGGAGTTGCATGTCTGAGCAAGTGTGGCCAGGCATGATTTTCCGAGGACCGTCTACCACGCCTTTACCTGTTCAAGCAAGACCATTAAGCCTAAGGATTTATATACTGAAGGGTGTGTTGAATTACCAATGGAGATGGTTTTATTACCGCGTTTAACATCCTTCACAGCAATCAATACGTTAATCCCTACTGGAAGAGCTTGGAGGCCTATGTCTATGTGGTGGTTCGTTTTAACGATGACGGTCAGAGAGGCTTCATATCTACGTTGTGTACTTAAAGATTTTGCTGCCTGTGTATATGCAACAAATTCATTCTCCGCAACTGCAACAAATTGAAATAACATGTATTGCTAAGCCTCGAAGTTGAACTAAAAGAATTTGTTCACTTTTTTTCTTTTCTTTTTCGGAAACATTTTTATTGCCAATAAAATCATACTCCGTATTTGATAGAGATAGTTACAGAAAATAAAAACAGAGATAAATATGATATTTTCAGTTTGTTTTAAAAAGCATAAATACGTTTAAAATGGAGCCAACTTTTGTCTCTTGTTGTATTTTAGAGACGTAATATCAGCGCGACATTGAAAATCTAGTCAAGCAGAATAAGAAAATCAATTTCTCTAATAATTAATATGAATAATCACATAATAAAAATGATAAGTAAGCAGCTTAAGTGGGCTGTGTATCTATGACATTCTAATATGATGCAAACATAACAACTCTAAAATAGTTAGCACTACTCATCAGTCAATGTAGAAAACAAGAGGGGGAGGTTTATGGCAAAAGGAACGTGTGAGATGTCTAACTAGAAAGTATGAATATTTTATCTAAAGGTGTCACGGGGTATTGAATAAATGTAAAACATACGAGTACTAGCTGACAAGGTTAGGACATCGGTGGGGGATGATTTTGTAATTATTTCTTTAAAAAAATTAAGATTCAATATAATTTAAAATATATTATGGATTGATTAAAATAGTAATAAAAAATTTAAGAAAATAAAACAATAAACATTTAATTCTAATATTCAAATTATATCAGCATGTCAGTTGGCCTAGCGATGTTAGATTCATTATCAGTTCTTCTTGAATAACTTTTTGGATGTTTTCAATCGTGGATCGAGGGGTGGGCACTAATGAACTTGAACCCACCCAAAAATAAATAAAAAAAAAATAAAAAACCAAGAAAATAACTTCAAGTGGCAAAGAGTCATAGTCGGTTATGATAGGCATTCCGTAATACAAGAAATGACATATGTATATTATTATATATC
>JAOTQH010000031.1:7410731-7421355 GCA_025631255.1 Cornus kousa
CTCTCTCTCTCTCTCTCTCTGCAACTTCAAACTATAAAATCTACAAGAATCAGAAGTTCAAAATCCATATATTTCAGTTTATGTATCTGTCTGTAAGAATCAAAAGTTCAAAATCTATTACCTATATCAAAACCCCCATATCGGCATATCATTTCAGATTGTTCAAAAGATCAAAACCGTATCTTTCAGTTTCCATCGCCTGTTGTTCCAGTTCTGGTTCGCCGTTTGCAAGCTTCAGCCGCTATCCCCCGGGGCAACTGCTAACTTGTATGTATGGGTTTTGTTTATTTTTTTTTTGAAATCAACTAATCAAGCTCTGTAATTCTTGTTTTGCAAACTAAATTGTATTTGGTGAAATTTTTTATTTGTGTATATTTTGCAAACTAAATCTATTCGGTGAAATCAAGCTCTGATATTTTTAATTTGTGAAAATTTTTATTTGTGTATAATTTTTTATTTATAAATCTACTAATCAAGCTGTGTCATAATAGTTATTATCATAGATGATTTTGTACTTCATATATATATATCGTATGTATTTGTGTATGTTTTGCCTTCCCTTCTAGCTGCAAAGGCATACATCTGATGATCTGTTTCTTGATGGCTTTGTTCTGATGATCCGTTGGAAAATTAATTTATTTTAACCATCCAAAAAAAAAAAACACATATAGGCATACATTCAGATTGCTCAAAAAATCAAAACCCATATCTTTAAATTTAGAAATATTTTCGTAAGGTATAAAATGTTACCAAACATGTTTTACGATATTTCTATTTCAAAATTCTCAATTCAAATTTTCATCCCAAATATGTTTTGTTCTTATTACACCACATTACAAAACACTTTTTCTCTTCTAGACTAAAACAAAACGCTTAAACACAACATCTTCCAACATTTTTCAAACTGGCCCTAACAAAGTAGCAAAAGATATCGGCATAAATAAGGAAACATAAGAAACAGCCTTGTTCAAAACAAGTTACAGATACGAACCAATAAAGTAATAACATCGGCATGAATAAGGAAAAAATAAGAAGCAAACAATCAACAAGTCTCAGGCCAAAGAAAGTTTGAAATGGGGGACAAAAAAATCAAGATGATTGATTGGGTGGTACTGGTACTGCTATTCCATAAGCCACAAAATTGGAGATACTGTCGGTGAGATGGCGAGAAGCTTTCTCGTAATTGACAAAACCCATGAACCAGAAATCGTGTCCGTCTATAGTGACAATCTGGATATATCTTTCCGACTGGTTATCTCTCATAACTATAGGGTTGATTGTGCCAATCTTGGCCAAAGGTACCATAATCTGTTCCAGGTAACAAAATATATGTCAAGTGTTTGAATCTCTCTCTCTATATATATAGACACACGTGTATGTTAATATAGTGAGTTTAGTAGTAGTAGTACCTTGTAGTAGCTCCAACTATGCTGGCCAGAGGGTGCGGTGAATGATAAAGGGCGGTCGCTGCAGAAAGCAACATGGGCATTTGACAAATAGAGAGTTCCGGCAACTGGTCCGGTGGATGTGGATAGATAACAGGCAAACGACTTCTTAAGCTTCTCGTCGGGAAAAGTTGCGAATGTTTGTTTGTATAACGACTCAAACCCACCTCCTGTTATTGCTTTGGCAGTCAAGTTCACCTTAGCCCACGCAGCTCCCGATACAGATGACCCCGTTTTCACTGATATACATACATACATACATATATTTATTATAGGGGGCGGCGGCCAGGATGTTAATTAAAAATTAAAAATTAAAAATATATTCTTACGGTTGTGCCAGATATTATTGGCTGTGGACTCGGCCTTGGTGCTCCATGAGTTGAACTTATGAAGAACAGATTCCATTGGAGTGGTGGCTGGCTTCTCAATGGGGGTATAGTTGAGGTACTGTTGGTGATAATCAGGTGCCCCCCATAACGCAGCCTTCTGGTTGTTTGGGTGGCAAGTGGGCACGGCAGGTGCACCCATTATGTGAGTCCCCCATTTTTCATCACCACCACCACCACTACCACCAGCTGGTTGAAATTGTTGAGGTGAAGGAGGAGGTTGGATGGTTTCTACTTGGTTCACGTTGTTGGGATACAACACCGACACGGACGACGACGACGATGATGGTTGATCTGCTGGGATTATTGTTTCTTTAGCAGTGGGAGTGGGAGTGGGTGAGGTGGGGTGATGAGGTTGTGATTCTTGGTGGTTGCCGTTCATGGTGGTATGAATATTGGAGGGGGCTGGGGTTCAAGATTGAAATCAAACTGTTGCTTTTGGTAATCGCGAGCTGTGGAGATCCAGTTGTTTGATACAATATAAATCGAGAGAGAGAGAGAGTATAATATTGCAGCTCAGGTTTTACATGAGAGGTTTTATATATATATTATATACTAAATAGATTTGAGTTGAATGGACCAAGAAGCTTCTTGTGTAGTGGAGTCTTTCTAGATGGTGGGATTTCAATATTGTTCATTATTGTGGGGGAAGACTATGGAAGCCATATGAGACCCATTTTTTTGACTTTTGAATCCGATGGGGCCACAAACACGCTTGCTTAACCGCGTTTTTCAAAAGCCTCATTTTCTTAATTATTGGCTTGCCTTACCTTCTTCATATCCCACACCCATGTAATGATGCAAACATTACTCGACGGTACGGATTGGTTATCCATTCTATAGTTTTGTTTATTTATTTATTTTTTATCATTTAAAAGGCACAAACCCAAGCCAAATAAAGATATATAAATTTTGAAGCAAAATAAAAAAAATGAAAAACAAACTCCAAATTTATTGAGAAAGATTCACCGCTCTAGAACGAAAACCATTAAGGGAGAAGAGCAACAACTAGAGTGACTAAAGGTCAAGCGATCATCAAGGCAACAGCTCCAAAATTACATCCACAAGACGCCCCTCCACACCTAACCCGCACAAGATCAAATCAAGCCGGGAAAAACAAAAATCAACCTAGATCAAAGATCTAGCCGAAGGGAGAACAATAGATACACCCTGTTGAGCCGAAAACAAACCAAACAAGAGCAGATCAAGTCACACAAAAATTAAAAAAACGACGTAAAAACCACCCACAGACGAACTTATTGAGACACGCCAAAGTTATTAACCTGTGGGAGGTAAGCAAGGGCACCTCCCCACTCCCATGGAAGGGAGCAGGAAGCAAAACGGAACGGGACGAGCGGCTGAAAGAGAAAAAAGGAATAGAGAGAGAACAGAGGAAAAGTAGAGGCGGCTGGCTAGGTATCTCCTCTGTATTGAGCGAAGGAAGTTTGTTCACATTTTTATCTATAAATTATTTTATTTTATTGAGATGAAAATGAGAGTATAATTGTAAGTTCGCATCACTTGCTCAAGAGGTTTTCTTGTGTTTTTTTGTAAAACAAATTTATAGGTTAATTATATTGTTATGAAAAGTTTGAGCTTACTTAGTTTCTAACTCTAAAAACAATTATAAGGAATCCAGATAACGAACCCAGATAACGGAAAATTGTTCTTAGAGAATAACCTTTTATAGTTTTCTTAAAATAGACATTTCTATAACTAAGTTTTCATAAAATAATTTTCTAAAAACTGAACCAAACAGAAATTTTTGTACAATTTTTTACTTTACTTTCCCACCAATTTTTCCTTTTCTTGCTATTCAAACAGTTAAAAGTAAATACATATTTTTACTGTATTTCTTTTCCTTTCTTGTCATTTCCGTCTCCCCAAACTAACACTGAAAAGTATCAGACTGGATTCTCTTAAGTTTGTGCTTTTTTGTCGTCCCTTGGGCCCGCTATGTCTTATCTTATTATTTGAGGGATATTCACAGGATTATAGAGTGGGCTAGTTGAGTAATGTTTAACTGGACCTGAGTGTCATATTGGGCCTCAAATTCTTTTTGTTGGTTTGTTCCCAGTCCATTTCTTATCTGACAAAGTCCAATCAATTATTTAGACCGTTACAAGTTCATTGGGTTCTGAGAAGTCCAGTAATTTTTGGTTTGTTGAGCTCCAACCGGTCTCTCTTGCTTTCCTCGAGCTCCATTGAAATTTCCCCTCGTTTTTAAAGTCAAGACTTAGTAGAGCTACTTCTATTCTACACTAATATTATTGATCAATACTAGCATCTTCCCTGGATGCTGTCCAGTCGCGTGATATCATGATTTTCTCTAGTCTCGTGATATCATGGTAATTTCTCTATGATTTTCTTAGCAACCAAACTCCGCCTTGGACTATTATTACTCGTGAGCTTTCAGCACTACTGCCTTAAAATGAAAATTTATCTATATAGTTCAATCTTCTTATGGGGCCACCAGCAATCCAAACAACAAATTCCAAATCTACAAACTTTATGCATAGGGTTTGCCAATGCTAATATTATTAATACAAATCCATATATTAATACTAGAAAGGATTACAGAGTAGAAAATACCCGTAGATAAATCAATAACAACATATCCCTGATTCCTCAACAAACTAAAAATATAATCCATACATTCATTCATCTGGAACTACCTGATAACAAGAAATAGCTGGTAAGAGTCAACACACACGTTCTACAGTGTCCACACAGAATCCGGTGCATCTCTTCTGCGCCCAACCAACGTTCGATATAGGAACATCTTCTCTACCTTCTCTCTGTCATCAGCGCTAGCCACTGTCTGCTCAATTTCGTTTATTATCTCCACATTGAGCCTGGGCATCTTCTTTGCCAGCGTCTTGCAGCCTCCAAGGGTAACTTCACAGGACGACATCCAAAGGGATCGCATTGTTTCATACTTTCCCACGTCCGTTAGAAGTGCTACATTACCAAACGGGCTGTCCCTGATCTCTAGCTTTTTAAGCTTCTTGCACCCATTCAACACGTAAAGCATTCCCTTGTCGCTATTACCAGCAAATGCAATTGAAAGCATTTCAAGTTGTTCAGCATACATTCCGATGTAAAGGAAAACCTGGTCAGTTAAAAGACCAGACATTGACAACCGCCTCAGACCCTTGCATGACTGAACAATTGCCCCAAAACCTTCATCAAGTGGCTGCATTGTCACAGGGTCTGGTTTAGTGGGGTCAAGGATGCATAATCTGAAGCGGGTAAAATTGGGACAATTCTTGGCTACAGCTATGAGGGCAGCATTGGTCATCTGCTGGCAGAAGTACAGCAACGAATGAAGCTTGGGGCAACCAGCTGATATAGCAACCAAGCCATCTTCGGTTACAGCAGCATGCCCAACCCCATGTGGATCAGACGGAAAAACCCTCAATTCCTGCAGTTCTTTACAAGCTGAAGCCACAACATGGAGACCTTTATCTCCAATGCAATCCAATATCTGTAGAAATAATGTCATGCAGTCATTCACCTTGACATAATGAAAATAAAGAGTCAGACAGAATTTAGTAATAGAGTGGGTTAAAAAATCAAACCCATAAGCGCTGAAGTTTCCTGCAGTGACGAATTAGCTTTATAAGCTCGGTTCCATGAATCCCTGGAGCATAGCTCAAGTTCATTGAAGTCAGATTCAAGCAAATCGAATAAATAGCAGGCAAGCAGCGTGGAGCCACCTCCAGAAATCCAGATAAGCTCCTAATTGAATTACACTTCTGGATGGCATTCTTCAATTTTTGGTATGTCTCTGAATCTGGATCATGGACATAAGACCCAGTACCCAAGTCTACCAATTGAGGTGCTTGCACCAGAATCTTTTGAAGAGTGTCAAGTGGCACTGCGTGGTTTAACCTTAGACTTTTAAGATTACGACATCTTGTCACTAGCCTCTCAAGGGCTGTCAAATTAACTTCTCCTTTGAGGCATGCAAAATTCAAGGAGACGAGAGATGTACAATTATCAGGAAAGCAGCTGAGCCACTGGCCTCTATGGTCGTCAACTTCATTTTCTTGCAAATCTAGCTCCCTAAGAAACCTAGACAAGATGGGGAGAATACACAGTGCAAAGTTAAATCACATATGACTTCAGCTAAAGCAAATTGCATCCAGCTAGCATGATACAAATAGATTCTGCCCCTCTTATCATCATTATTATCATTAACAGCTGTTATTATTAATTTTCATCTTCCTTTTTCTTTATTGGTTCCCAACCACTCATAATCCATCTGCTTGCAGGAGAAAAATGTATTTAACGAGTAGTGAACCAGTCATCTTGACATTCCAAACCCCCAAAAAATCAAAACAACCATCCAGGTGGATAACCATTGTTAATAGTGTGCTCAGCAAAAGTTCAAATCTAGAGAGACAAGAAGTCGATGCAGTTTATGCAGCAAACTGTGCAGGCAACACCAAATGCTTTGGAGAAAAATTACAGTATCTACAGCATTCAATTAGCCGTTTCAACATGCAATGACAGTTTATAATACAAATAGATAGCTCAAAGAGAGAGGTATAGGAAAATAATTTGCCAGTCTTGGGAAATATATAAAAACTAAGCAGCTTTAGTCCACGAGAATATAGCAAACAGAAACTACAGAAAATAAAGCTAGAGAACATACACACACATATTTACTGTAAAAACATATTCCATCAGTTTGCAAGCAAAAAAAAAAACATACATAGTCAAAAGATCAGACAAAACAGATAGTGACATTAATTCAACTATCTGCTAGCAGGTAATGTCAGCTATTATCTGTCAAAAAAGTTCACCAAAATCATTTTAAAGATTTGCATCAATAATCACGTTTCTTAGTTGAGTTCAGCCAAAAACCTTTCTAAGGACAATTGGAAGGAAAATAATAAGCTAAACAAACCAAATTGAATTAATAAAACCATCGGATAAGAATAAGCTTGCCGAAAAAAAAATGCTATTATCAGTACCATGAACAAACAAAGAGTCAAACAACCGATCAGTAACTATCCGACCAACATCAAACTCATAAGTACCACAATCACAGATGACGCAAAACTTACATGTCCAGATTTGTCAGTCAAATCCAAAATAAATAAAGAATTGTGTATACAAATAAACGTATCCTCATGGAAAGAAGCGATGTATACCTGCAGTTGGAGGCTATGGCAGCAAGGCCCTGGGTGGTGAAGCCTTCACAGCTAACCAAAACCAGAGACTTGAAATTTAGGAAGGATCGAGAAAGCAGCTCAAGGCTTTCATCGGAGACCACCATCCTCTTCAACCTAAGCTCCTCCAAATTGATACCCCTCTTTGCCATGGCCTCAATCCAAGGGCAAACAAACCCACCCCAATCATGAGGTACCAAATTGAAATCAGCAAAATGGGGCTTTCCTTTGAGCGTAAGGGACCTAACCCTAGGAAACCTGGCAATGAACCTCTCCGGACTGATTGCGTAACAATTCCCTATGAATACCTTTTCCCTGCTAAACCTCTCCACCATATACCACGATTTGCATACTAAAGACACCGCATTCCGGTCTCGGTGAGACGTTAAGAAATCGAATACATGCTCTAAAACCTCCTCAGGAAAGTAATTCATCCTTCTTCAGAAACAAATAAGAATGAACAGTGCATACGCATGCAATCCCAGAGAGAGGAGGACGATCGAACCTAAAAATCTCAGCCTTTAGAGATGAAAGAAGATGGGCTAACTACTACTACTCTCTACTCAACAAGTCCACACCAAACAAATCCAAAAACTGCTTACAAATATAACCCAACCCTCGAAACTCCCACAAGTCAACGATGATCAACTAAGATTGACAAGCTATACTAGCTGGAGAAGACTTTAAATCTTGAGAGAGAGGGAAAAAAATTAATGATACAAGTAGATCTCGTAACCGAACCTGATAGACAGACTTGAAGCTCCGTGAAAGAGATTGGATCTCAAGATCTGCAGAAAATGAGCTTAAAATACAGAGAAAAAAAAAAATCTCACATCTCTTGGCGTGTTTCAGATTAGATCTGAAAGAGGAAAGAGAGAAAAAAAAAAAAAAAAAATTAGAAATTTGAATTTATTTTAAAAAAGAAAAAACGAAAGATGTTATTTGGTAAGAAAATGAGTTTGAATGGGTTATATATCATCTTGGAATCAAAAAGTGATGATTACAGAAAGCAAAAAAATAAACAGATTGAAATTCATGGATCTGAGTATCCAAATTTCCATTTATAGGGTAAGTAGTAGTAGTAAATAGAAAAGGGAAAGGAGCTCTGGACTGAAGTGATGATGAAAATAGATAAGATAGATAAAGAAGAAGAAGCAATCCCTCCCCTTTCTCTCTCTCTCTTTTCTCTTCTGTATAGTAACCAAGGAAGGAAGGAAGGAAGGGAGGAGGAAGAGGAGGGAGTATAGTATTTCTATTTTCACACTAGCAAAGCTGTCTCTCAGATTAACCTAGGATGATAGGAACACACGAGAAAAATGGTTAACTATGGTTGAAATATCAATTTCTGGTTGCTTAACCGTGGTTAGTCCCAATCCGACGGTTATTATGGTGTTGATGGAAAAAGATAAGGGAATCTTGACCGTTGAGTGGTGCAACATGCATGTGTCTTTATCTCTGATTTCGATGAGTAAGAGCCTCCTGCCAAAGTCTTACACTCCTCTCTTTTGTATCTAGAGAGAAAAAGAGATTGACATTGGGTTTGGTATTGAATTACGGAAAATGCCAATAATGTTGATAAGATCGTTATAATTTGTACTCGATGGTGTAGTGCGTACTCGCGGCCTGAGCTGAGAACATACCATGTGGGGGCATCTTAGTGCCTCAGTCAAACAGATAAGCTATATAAAACGCGAGTACAAGCCTTTTTAGTCTTCTCAATTTATTTTTAACAAACTTTTCTTTTTAATAAAATAATAATAATTATTATTATTTTATGGTGTCAGGAAAATTTTCTCTTTTCTTTAAGTAATAGTCCGTAGTATTTTTATCACTGCTTTTAATCATGATGGCATTTTTTTAATGATTAGGAAATATCCGTCGAGAGAAGAAAGAAAGAAGACGATTTTGACAAAATCTAAGACTGTTTAAATGGCGCCATGGAATGGAATCATAAGTTTTTAATCAGTAGTAGAAGAAGCAGGAGTAGCAGTAATTGTTGTTTCCTTCTGCAAATGTTGTTAGTATAACCGATGCCACGGTGGAATTAATAAAGTTTTAGTAAATTATAAATAAACTTTTCCCTTTACCTTGTATGTCATTTATAAAAATTAAATATTTTTATTAATATTAAGTTAATTACATTTCCATTTTTACTAATATAAATAGTAAATTTACGAATATAAATAATACAAAAAACTTCCTGAACTATGCAAAAAAGTTACATATCACCCCCTTCACCACTGTTCCGGTCGGATCTTGCCGTTAAATTGATTATGCGATGGTCACATGACCCATACTATATTTTTAATGACCATAATACCCTCATAACCATGAAAAGACACTAATGCCCTTTATTTTAACCATTAATTTCATACCTCTTTTTATAAACCCCAGACACACCCTTATAATGTTGATCTTCTTCCCAAACACACCATTTCTCTCTCTGAAAACCCAAACCCTTTTTCTCTCTGGATCGACTGAACCATCTCTCTCAGCAGTGTGCGGCAACGCCAGCAAAAACTCCCACCATCACACACCATCAAACCACACCCACAAACCCACTGTCACCACCCACCGCCACCCTCATCATCCACGGCATTCCCCAAAAACTAAAAATTTCATAACCACACACGATCAAACCCACTGCCACCATTCCCCCCCCATCACAACCATCGTCGCTACCGCACGCATATATACACACACAAACACACACATATATAAGCTATGTTCCTGAACCCCAATAACATCGACGCCTTTACTCCTACATGTCACAGCCCATATACCTTTTTGTGCTCGATACAGTCATAATCAAGGTGGGATTTTTGAAATCGGTATTTAGGTACCACTTTTGGTATACTCCAGTTCAGTTCAAGTGAACCCATTTCCGGCGAGCTTTAGTCAAGTATATCAGTTCCCGCGATTGGGATAAAACGTGGTACCTGAATAACACTATCTTGAATCTATGTCTAACCTCTTCTCTTTCACTGTATATAATTTCTCTTTTATTTTTTTAAAAAAAATTGTGTGTAGTTGGGTTTCGAGGTGTAATAGAAGACTTGGTTTTTCCATGGGAGTGATGCCGTCGGTGTAGTTGTGGGGACGGTGGTGGTGCCATCGGTGGCGATAGCGAGGATGGTGGAGGAGTTGGTTTTGGACCGTCGGTTGCCACTGTCGCTTCGGTTGGCTCCGGCCATTCAAGAACAGCTCATCGGCGGAGCAGGTCATCGATCCGGCTTGATCCGGCCACGCCTACATATTCGGCGACCAAAACTTCTTGTTGCAAGGCTCCCAAAATCAATCAGCCAATCACCAATTCAGATCACTGTGCTCACCCCAAAAAAATGCGTGATCGACGGTCGAAATCAATTATACATCAACCCTCTCGCAATAGCACGAATCATTGTAAAATAGGACTATTGGTCGGGTAAGTCGAACCACTGGGACTGCTGGTTTATGGCAACCTAAGTGTCTAGAATCCTTTTAGAGTGATGAAGGGTGTTCATAGAGGTTTTGTTGGTTGTCACTAAAATTAGAACTTGAAATTGCATAAAGTGTAAAGTGTTGAGAATTAAAAGGATAGAGACAAAGTAGAAGGGACTAAGGAGGTGAATCC
>JAOTQH010000031.1:7446963-7463080 GCA_025631255.1 Cornus kousa
ATGTTAGGGAACATCCTTGTTGCAATTTGAGAAAGTTAAAAGAGTAAATCATATCCCCGACAAATTTGGCAATAAACGATCTCCTTTGATCTCGCAAATGAATTAAAGGAAAGCGGCTATAAGAATGAGATCCTACCAGTCAATAAAGGTATGGGAAAAAACCCCTAAAGTGAATATATATATATATATATATAATTATTATGTGATACGATTACAAATACTAACTTGATCGTCAGAATTTCATGACAAATATACTATGTAATAATATAAACAAATCATAAAAAAATTTATAAGAATTTGATAGGATTTGAAAACATAATTGCATAACTAAAACTATTTAACTTACTAAAATACCCTTTTTTCATCTTTCATCCTACATTTTGAGACTCCGAAATGACCCCATCCATCATTTTCCTTAACCTGTTAGTCAGAATCTTCACAATAATCTTATGCACTGCACCCACCAAACTTGGTGGTCTGAAATCCTTAGCTACAACCGCTCCCCCTTCTTAGGTATAAGAGTAATAAAAGTGGCATTCCAACCCTTCTCAAAACACCCTTCCTCGAAAAGAGCATGTATTACACCCATCACATCCTCTCTCATCACCTCCCAATTCTTTTGAAAAAATGCAATTGTAAACTCATCAGGCCCCGGAGCTTTATCTCCATCACAACTCCTTTGAGCTTCCAACACTTACTCCTTAAATCGCCTCTCCAAATCCCCTCTATCCTAGTAAGAAATTTTTTCAAACACAATATCATGCATCCCCGGCCTCCAAGAGACAGACTCTATAAACAGCTCCTGATAAAATGCCACAAACCCTGTCCGGATCTCCTCTTCAGTTTTAGCCACAACACCATCAAAGCATATCCTCCAAATACTGTTCCCTCTTCTATGAGCATTATCTCGCCTCATTCGGCATGCCGAGACACACACTTACACAATTTTGATTTCTCATAATAAGCTGATTCTTGTTGCTGATAAGACAAAAACCGAGTATACTCATATCGTGGAACAATGACCGTATCTAATTCAGCTACGTGGTGAGATCCAGAAGAAACATCATTCTTAGAGGAAACTTGATTTGCATAACTAGATGGTTTGCCATGAAGGTCCCAACAAAAATTCACAATATGATTAGGAAGGCCACAATGAGTACATTTTCGTGATTCCCTGCCACAGTCACGTCCTCCCCGTGAATCACGACAACCATGTGTGGAGCGTCCCCCACGACATCCACGATAAGCATTATGTTCACCCTTTGAAACTACCAATGCTGAACGCTCACCACTCTGCCCATTATTCAAATATGAGGTGCCACTTGCAAGTGTAGCTTATTGAAGTTGAGAAAACACATCAGCAAGAGATGGAAGTGTGGGATTGCCAAAATCTGTGCACGAATAGGCTCATATGCTGGCGACAAACCAGTAAGAAAACGGACATCATTACTTATCAAAAAAAGAAAGAAAAAAAAGAAAAAAAGAAAACGGACATCATTAAAGTCTTCGCGTTGTTATTGCATACTTCGAACATCAGAAGTAATGGTTGATACATATTCAACTCCTCACAGACTCCCATAACTTTTGAATAATACTCTTCTATACTGTGATTACCCTATTCAAGATTGAAGTACTGCTTACAGAGCTCATATACATGAGTGATATTACCCGTCCCAGAATACAATTTCTTTAACCTCTCCTATATCTCCTTGGCCGTATCCAAATAAAGTAATGTTGAACTTGTTTGAGGTTCAATACTGGTTAACATCACAGAGATGATCTGAGCATCTTCCTTTTCCCATGCATCAAAAGAAGCATTAGTTTCCTTTGGTTTATCTTTAGTCAGATGACTACCAAGACCTTTACCTTTGAGAAAAATTGCAACAGATTTAGCCCACAATATGTAATTCTTCCCATTGAGTTTAGCAAAAGTCATGGGAGAATTAAAAACTAATGTGGGACAAAGCAAATTTGAATTGGATGACATGTTGAACCCACCAAAAAAAAAAATGCAAAATCAGTATTCTGGCCGAAAACGGGCCGAATTTGGGAAAACGGGCCGAATCTGGGCAAAAGGGCTGGACCTAGGCAAACGGGTCGGGTTTGATCAAACTGGTCGGGTCTTTACTATCCCAGTTTTAGTAAACTAGGGTTGGAATAGCATAACCGTGTAGCCAAACACGGTTCTTCTTCTTCACAACTTCACAGACGCTGGGGAACAACACAGCGGAGGTGACGGCGATCCAGTCACAAGCAACGGCCGAATCAATAAGCAGTGTTAAAACCGAATCAGAACCTCTGCAACTTCCGGCCAAAAAGAACCACGAATCGATGAACCTCACTGATGCAGCAGCGGGCTCTGATACCAATTGATGCAGCAGCGGGTAGGGCTATTTGAAACCAGAATTAAAGTAGAATAAGAATGAGATTGAGAAAGAAATTGAATAAGAATAGAGGGAAAGAAATCAGGGGAGAAGAAGAAATCAGAGGGAGAAAAAAATCACGATAATCTGAAATTTCAATATCAATAATAATCATAAAAGCTGACCTTCCCAATGTCTGAACCAACATATAAATAGACATCAAAGAAAACCCTAATTAACCTATTACCATAAATAAAACCCTAAATTGCTGAAATATCCCATAATAATAATAAATAAACAAAAATCCCTAATTCTATCTTTCTTTCCCACGTCTCCAATAATAGGCATGGGCCGTATGGACTTAAAGCTCTCGGGCCAGGCCCGGTTCTTCATCACTCACCTCTGCAAATAACTACGGTAGATGTCGGCGAGCTCCCTGACAACCAAAGCGGCAATGAGGCTTCAGATCTGATGACGATGAATGAGGCTTCAGATTTGACGACGAAGAACAGAGAGCTCTTAATCCTGCCGGTTGGAATAGCATAACCGTGTAGCCAAACACGGTTCTTCTTCTTCACCACAGACGCTGGGGAACAACACAACGGAGACGACGGCGATCCAGTCACAAGCAACGGCCGAATCAATAAGCAGCGTTAAAACCGAATCAGAACCTCTGCAACTTCCAGCCAAAAAGAACCACGAATCGGTGAACCTCACCTCTGCAAATAACGACGGTAGATGTCGGCGAGCTCGCTGACAACCAAAGCGGCAATGAAGCTTCAGATCTGATGACGACGAACGAGGCTTCAGATTTGACGACGACGTACGTGGAGCTCTTAATCCTGCCGGTGAGGACAAATGAGGCAGAGACATCAACACCACAATCGCGATTCCGATCTTATACAAGAACAACACAATTACAGTTTCTCACACCCATGAATTCGTATAGCTCTGATACCATGTTCAAAATCATGAGAGTGAGAGAGAAAGAGAGAGAGACTACAGACTTCTGAATAATTTTGAGCAAAATTGCCTACAGAAGCTTTTCTTTTCTTACCATTTATGTTTACATTCCTTGGCTATATTATAAATAAATCCAAATAGATTTTACATTGCCCAGTGGCCCTAGATTGTTGTTTTTTTGTTTTTGTGTTTGTTTGGGATTCATTGGGTTATGCCACGTTTTACCAAAGGCTTGATTGAGGCTTAGGTTGTATGGTGGGGACCCAATCTCGTGACTCTTGGAGGGTTCCTCTGTTTTGTGCGTTTGGTAGATCCTTTGAAGGAAAGGAAAATCATACTGGGTCATTGAAGTTCTGCATTCTTAGTACTCTTTTTTGTTGGGTCCTAGGGAGAAGTTGTAAATCCTTGGATGAGCTTGTAGAGTTTTTGGATTTGTTGAGGGTTTAGAGGCCCTGTTTGGCCTTGTGTTGTTTTTGAGGGATGCGTTCTCCTTTTGAATGCTTTTAATGAATTCTTACTTGTCAAAAAAAAAAAAAAAAAAAAACACATTAGTGCTCTCTGATTCATGAGAATTGGTTTGTCCTTAGATTTCATAAAATAAAGACTTTTCTTTTAATATGAATATTCCTATTGCTGAGAAACTAGTAGATAGTCCACATATAAAGTATGTACTCTCTTAGATTTCTCTCTACGCTGTTGTACAAGAAAATATGATATTTATTTTCTCTGCAGATCTCTCAACGTATTATCAGTAGAATTCCTTATGTGGCACATGAAAAGAATCGGCATGAACAAGATGTATGCACCCCTTTTTTTCTATTTCCTTCTTCTTGGCCTGTATGGGTTCTAGTTGAAGTTTTGATAGGACTCACTTTTTAGTTGTTTTTCAGATCACAGAAAGGTGTATTAGACAGATGGGGAGAACATTTCAGGATGTGATTTCAGATTGGATTACAAAGTTGAACAACAGAGAAATTGGTAATTTAATGGGTCCTTTTCCTACAAGTTGATACTTGAAATGGAAGTATTATATTTTAATGGGTTCTTTTTCTACAAGTTTATACTTGAGCCCAAAGGAACTATTAGAAATTGATTAGGAATATTTTGGATGAGTTATGGGAGGTTTAGAAACCTTTTTGGAGTTGAAAATGTGTATTTGCACAGTAGATTGACCATTTGATCGATCAACAGCTTCTGCTGACTGCACAGAGCCTGACTTCCGACACTTTGTTGAGGAGTCAAACAGACTTAAAATTAAGCATATAATATATTGTCGGAAAGTTTATCAAGTTTAGTTTCTGAATATATAAAGCCCATAACAAAATTGAAAATAGTTTGTTTCTGGTGAATTTTTGAAGACACACGTCACTTTTCAAAACTTGAAATCTTCACTAAAACTAACATTAAGCGCTTAAAATGACTTTTCATACATCAAAACACGTATGCATTGTGCCCTAAAATGGACCATGATAAAAATACATGATTATTAGACCTTATTGGTGGAGTTAGTTATGAGGCCTAAAATACTCATGTACACGAGTTCCACCAGAAACTTACTTTTGAAAACTTGATCACAGGCTAAAGTTAAAATACTGGCTTTTGTTACGAAATTTGCCTACACCACACACACACACACACACACATATATCTATACATAGATATACTTGTATATGTAAAGATATGAACATACTTAAATAAATATTTTTACACATGCATAAATATATGTACACACACACACACAAACACACACACACACACACACACACACACACACATATGAGATTTCTAGCATAAGAGAAGAGGATAAAAGAGAGAGTTTTGGCGGATTTTAAGGCTTTGAAGACTGAAGATTCCAATTGGCGGTCCATGGAGATGACTTCTACACCAACAATGATGACATCCTTCCTCTCCATGAGTAGTTAAAGCATTCCTTAGGGCATTGATGTAACCCTAGTCCGAGTAGCATGATTTGATTGTTCTTAACTTTAGAGATTTTTCTAAATTATGTATATTGATTGCATGGTTCTGAGCAATTGACTAAGTTGTACTAAGCAATTCGGTTTTAATGAATATAATCAATTTTAATGAAATTAGTCTCTTATCTTAGAATTGATTTTATTATAATTGAATTCAAACTTCTTTTATTGTGAGAGATTGGCGGCAGCTTCTCTTAACGATTTAAGTAGTGATAATTCAATTGTGCTTAATGAATGTGTGAAATGTCTTGATAATTCATGCCTTGGGAAGACAAGTTGTATAACACCCTAGATTAAAATAGTTATATAGACAATTCGTGTCAACCTAGATTAGAGTAGTTTAATAGACAATTCGTGCCAATCGAAGATGAATTGTGGCTTAGTATTTATTCATGTATATCTTCTTAATTGAATTAAAGCGTGCTTGTAACCACTTGGTTCCTGAATATCCACAAGTATAAATTTCCCCATAGTTGAAACAATTGACCATGTTACGAGACTAGTGGTGAAGTCAATGCCCTAAGTCCCTTATCTCTTGATATCTATTCCCCATTAACTTAATTTTATTTTCATTACATTTAGAAATAGAAAAACAACACAAATTCTCTTATTTTGAATCAAATAGGAATTAATTTCATACTTAACAATACCAACATAGTCCTTGAAGTTCGACACCCTTAAAACGTAACTCTTAAGATTTTAACATTGATACACATCACCTCTCTTTTAAAAAACCCACCCGCTGCTTATAATCTGACAAATCCGATAAGTGCAACAAACAGGTTCATCATAAAACAACCCTACCATTGAATGCCAAAAAAATGTGTAGTTTGTTAACAGATACATACATATATATGTATATCTCAGTTACCACAACAACAAAGATATATGATTCTTGCATACAGTTGCATTCGCAAATCGCAGATGAGTCTAGATCCTACTAACGATCACCCTTCAGTCGATCTATTCATGTTGTCTTCTCAAGTTCAGGGATCTTCAGTATTCGCAACCCACAAACCATAAATAAACAATTCCTAATTTTCACCAAAAAGAAATACCAAAACCATATTTTCAAGAAAGTACCGAGGTTTTACAACTGCGAAAAAGTACCGAGGTTTTACAACTGCGGCAATCCAGAAAATGTTACCAATACAACAAAGATATATAATTCTTGCAATTAATTATTATTTTATATATATAAAAAAAAATAACTCGCATTTGCAAATGAATTCATCCAAAAAAAAAAAAAATTAATAATAATAAAATGCTACATCCTACTAATGAACACCGTCCATCTTTAATAGGTCATCACTCGATCTGTTTATCACAGGTGGTCTTCTCAAGTTTAGGGATCTCCAATATTCACAACCAACAAACCATAAATGCACAGTTCCTAATTTTCATAAAAAAATAAAATAAAAGAATAATAATAAAAAAAGAATTACCAAAACCATGTTTTCACTCTATTGAAAGATTGAGGATTGACAACTTGCCCTCTCTTCATCAACACACCAAAAGGTTTGGTTGCCAAAAAGAGCATGGGGAAATGAATGTCAATATAAAGAAAACAGTTAATTGTTAGCCTAGAACAAGCGCTTCCGACAATCTGATGCACCACAATAGCATGCCAATTTCCTTATCTTGCCATCAGGACCCGTGACACTGTCAAGAACATAACCATAATCGTAAGTGAGTTCCTGCAAATAATGAAGAACAAAGTTAGTCGTGCTATTCAACCAATCTAATCCAAGCAAACAAACAGAAATTTTCCTAGGATTTAGAACGCAAAACAACAATACTTAAACCTCGTAACCGGAAATAACAACGCAATTGTTGTTTGATAAGAACCTAAAAACCATATTCTTGCTGATGAGTTATCCCTCTAACAAAAAGGCGTAAAAATGTAAATCAAACTGAACATCAAAGTAAAAAGATCAGTCATATTATTTACCTTCATCTCAACCACTGTTCAAGCTGTGCGTCACAACAACAATCAATCACATCAAAGTACACTCAACTCATTCAAACATTAAAACTTGCGCCTTCTATGGTAGGTAACCATATGCTAAATACTTCCACAAGTAATTTATGCAAACTAGTAAAAATGATTTACATGAAGAACAATTGTATTTGGGCAATTTAATATCTTGTAAACATTCTCCACTAAAAGAAGACTTGGATCCAAGTTGCAAGGGAATCTAGGCAAATCCTCAAGTCAATGACATCTAGCGCCATATCCTTTATTAGATCAAATTATCAAAGGCTAAAGTATTTTTTATCAACTTTAATCAAATTACTCAAATAGCTGATTTTTTACTGTTCTTTATTCAGCATGACTAAATGATCTCTAAACGTATAAGATAACGATAGAAAAAAATTACAGAGATATATATCAACAGGACTAAACATTTGAATAACTCATAAAGAAAAAACTATTTTTGATCCAAATCAACGAGTAGCAGACTAATATCTTGCAAACATGACCTTAAAAAGTTTGTAAGGGAGATTTTTTTCTGTTTCACTTTTTTTTTACAAAAAAAAAAAAAGAGAGATTTCTTGAAGAACCTTCAATGGAGGTATATTGTCAGCGGCAAAGAGCACCACTCTAGCAAGCTTGACATCATGGTGTGAACTTAGAACACACTGAACAAATAGATTTGGTTGACAACTATGATTGATAAATCTAGCAATGTTCCCTCTGGAACCTGCATCGATGCAGAACTCCGGAACAATATCAGATTTATGATCATCCAAGTCTGAAGTGGGTAAAGATACATCTCGGAATCGTCTCTGTAGGGGGAAAAACAAATTAAGGAGGTTAATACAGACTAGGACCATAACAAACAAACCAACTAAAAGAAACAACAGGAAATTAAATGAAAAGAAAACAATATTTAATACAAAACAAAGAATTAGGCAGAATTTTAAAACAATTTAGGTGATACAAGTGACATTATGCATTCAGCATACAGCACATGAAGTTGAAAGACTACTCGAGCCTCAGAAATGTCAAAGCATTCAATGTCAGTGCCATATAACTTCAACTTTACCTTTATAAATTTTTAATGTGGTAAAATAAATGCACGCCAAAGTAGACCTAAAACCGGGATAAAAGGCCTTATTCAATTTTTAACGATCAAAATCCAATTCACAGGTTCCAAAACTGTGCCAATTAAATGATAGATGGCACATTATAAACGAAATAAAATAAGCAACAACAGACAATAATACAGCAATTTGCCTTTTAAAAAGATTATGGGAAAAGGCCGCAAGACTCGCCAACTAGAATCAATCCACTTGTCAAAAGAGGTGTACAACATGGGTATCAATTTCCAAAACACATGGAACCACCCAGTTACATCTGACCCAGACTCACAGCACACATTTATCTCAAACTCTGTGGAAGCTGATCACCAAACCAATTCACCAAAGCCATCCGCATTCGCAAATCATGGTCAAACACCTTGCTAGGGATCCATCATGTTGATTTATGATTTACTTTGATAAACATTATAGATGACAAATGGCTTCGACAGTATAGTTTAACACTCTAGAACACTTCCAACGAAACCATCTACATGCAATATGTATGACAAGTATAGAAAGACTTACCTATAAAGATTTCTTCTGCACAGAAACATGCAAAATAAATCATGTGCAATCATTAATGGAGTTGACTTCTACACTATTACCTTGAAGATTAATATGTAACTTCACGATGTTTAGCTTCAAAGTTGTAGTCATCTTTGAAAACTCTAATTTATGGATTTAACTATAAAATATGTAAATAAGATGCAGATTCTGGCTCTCTTTTACTTAATTTACCTACGATATGAAGTACCTCCAAAGAATTACTAGCAATTATATATTTATCATCGTTCACTTTCTAACATTTTTCTTTTAGATGCAGATTCTGGACAATGTTCTCTCATCTCAAGTTAACATTGTATAAAGAGTGGTACACAACCCATCAGTAGTACACAACACCATCAGTTTAGTTTTGGATTGCAAAGAATCTACGAAGTGGATAACTCATTTTGAGTTCAGGGTTAACCAACTGACCTAAATATTGTCGCACCTACTACTGAAACCATGGGAAAAGATTTTGACTTCTACAACTTTCACCAGGTATTAAATAACATCTCAATCTTTGCATTCTTAAAATTACTTCTTACAAGCTACCAGAATCCAGATTACAAAATATTGCCTTTGGAAACCCTATTTTCACAATTAAAATAAAGACACTCCACCAATTAAGAGGATAAAGGAAAAGAAAAAGTTATAAACTTGCTGTATCTATACCTCTCTTCCATCAAGACCCTTCATTGTTTGTAAGCAATCAATGTCAAAAATATAATTATTTTCAAAAGCAGTATCTATTTCATCAGTCTTCATGAGAACCCCAATGTATTCACAAACCGGTGCACCAGCAGGTATATAATCCCAAGATCTAACAGCCCACCCTTTCTTTGGAGTACGGAAGACCTGTTGTAAAACGGAGACAGAAATAGAAATACAAGTCAAAGTAAGTTGTACATTCATTGCCAAACAATGAGCATGGGTAATTGGCTAAGGTCACAGAACCTCAAGTCGATACTTTAGCCCTCTCTGAGATGTCCGGTTGACACAGCTAGGTCCACAGCCACAATTTGGACCACATTCAAACACAACAGCCTTGGGTTCAATTAGTCTGGAAAGTACAAGGCAAGAGTACAACCAAATAAAGAAGTTTATTATAAAAAACTAAGAAACCAATCAAGCACCAAATAATAATAGTTGGAAAAATCAGAAGCAACACGGTACTTGGCATGCTCATCAATTTCGAATACTGATTCCCCATGCTTATCAAGCCAAATTCTCAGCCAAATAATTAAATTTAAAATCATGAAAACTTGACTAATGTTAATAATTAGATTGAGGCAAAGTAAATATATTTGAGAAAATCAAACTAATGGAAATACTGTAAAACCTTGCAGAAAAATCAAGCTATTGGAATTACCGTAAACCCTGGTGATTTCAAAATTTAGATATGTTAGAAATATTGTATAAATAAAACAACCCCTCCCAGCACGCACGTACACACGAAGTCAACTCGGCCCAAGTCATCCCCTTCACAAAAACAGGCTTCATGTAGTCGTTAGCATCACTGTGATTGGCACATTACGTGTCAAAATACTCTACAATGGATGATTAAGTATAACCAAATATATGTTGAATCACACAAAATTGTTTAACCTCAAAGTCAACATGAAAAAATGATTGAACAATTCCAAGGAAAATAAAAAAATGAATAAACTGAAGATTGCTTTAGAGTCGAACACAAGACACAAGGTAAAACCAAGATGTATAGCACACCATACATGACGTTAACAAAAATTGAAATGAGTGGATTAAGCTTTGGCCTCAAGACCTATTTAAACTTTTGAAATCTCAAAAGTTAAGCGGTCTAATATTATTCCAACCTTACTGACATGATATTCAGTTTAGGACATTTAAAGAATTTAGTCCACAGAAGTGAAAGAATTGACATAATAATATTATTCCAACCTTATTGACATAATACTCAATACATAGCTTACTCATTAAGAAATAAATATTACACACGAGTGAAAGATTGGTCGTAGTTGTCATCACATAAAAAAATCAGGAATTTTTTTGTTAAAAAAAAGAAAAAGAAAAGAGAGAGAGAAGAGAAGACATAATAAGGGCGCATCTTAACAAGAAAATTTTGAGTTCCTCGACACCTTTAAAGATAACAAACGCCACTGGTTCAGTTGCCTTCATTTCTTTGCACCCTGCTAGGTCAATAGGACTTAGGTTGGGAAATTTTGTTAACAAAACAGGAGTCTCTTAACTTTTGTTTTAATTTCTACCTTAGGTAGAAGTTTCGAAAACTTGGTTCGTGTTAGTTGTTACCTCCTACACTTGCTTGACGAAAAAATTTCAAACTAAATTCAAGTGCATATAAGTAGTCTTCTCCACAAGGGTATAATGGTACATTGATGAACTCACCAAATTACAATTCATACATGCATATTAGGGATTCCAAGTTATTCACGATTTCATTACCTAAATGTTTCAAAATATGCCTTTCGCTTCTGAAAAAGAAAAAAAAAAAAGTTTCAAAATATGCATAAAAATGTTTTCAAAACTTCTTGATTTGAATAATTTCAAAATATAAAACTACAATAGACTTCAGCAGATCAAGACTTCGATTGACGTGTTTTTCGATTAATCGAATTGTGCAGAGAGCAGTTTACAAATTAAATAATAAATCTACCAAACCTGTTCTCTCTACACTTCTATTTGGCACATCAGTATGTTATTCTAGGGCACTTACAACATACTCGGAAATTTCGAATACATATTGAGAGAGCACAATTGTGAGTTGTAGAGTGCTTCAATACTTTTGTTTTTGCATTCTTCAATCATAGAATTGGTGAGTCTGATTCTGTGTGTCAACATATATTGTGGCGTACTACATTCAAAGAGTTCACCACTTTATTTGTTAATAGCATGCTTTAGATTAGATGATTTTTACTTTTCTGCTATGAATTGAGAAGATTTATATAAATTCAGTAGTAGTTAAATTCATCCAGTAATATATTCTACAAGACCTTCCCTCCTCAACCACCCCCACCCTGCGGGCGGCCAAAAAAAAAGGTCTAGATAATTGGCCTTGCGCAACTCTTTACAAGAACCTCGCGATCTGGTCAGTACTATCACACCCATTTTACACTGGCCAAACTTGAGAAGACATATCTCCAAATTGCCATGTAGACTATATCTTAGGAAGTCCGATAGAATCCACTTCACTGTAAACATCATTAAGCACATCATTCTTTTATGTGATGTTGTGCAGCGGCACATCCCCTTCAGATTCTTCAATTAAAATTCAGCTCAAACTCCATGGAAAAAGAAGATGCACTGTTTGTTTTTAATACAAACAGGGTCTTTTTTACTCAAGTCCCATAATTTTGTATAAGTTTTGACATTGATCCTTTTTTTAAAAAACATTAGAGATTGATCCTATGTTTAGATCTTTCTGTTAGTCAACAAATGTTCCACTAAAAAATGTTAGTTAAGAGTGTTTTTTTTTATAAAATTTCAAAACTACCCCTTTACTTAAATTACAATAGCCACGAATTCATAGCCGTCACCTCTTTGCCCCTTTTTGATCCTTGATTCAAGAAAAATAATAATAAAAATGAAAAAAGGAAAGAAACGGATATGGTATCTTCTGCAAGTTATGCCATTGGACTTGGTGAATGATTTATGACCTCAAAAGACTAAAGTTTTCTCCATCCATGCTTAAGTTGTAGACTGATTTATGCCTTCAAATAGACAATTGAATTAATTTTAAACATGTCTATAAATTTTGTAGTATTAAAAGTTGAATTATTTTTACCAACTCTTTCAAAAGACTAAAGTTCTCTCCATCAGTTTACAACTAAAGCAATTAATGGAGAGAACTTTAGTTTTTAATCTTTTGAAGTCATGAATCAATCCCATGACAATCATTCTCCAAGTCCATGCTTTGCTAAAGTGCCTAGAGTGGCGGGAAGTGGATAGGGTAGTTTAAGAGCAAAGGAATAGTTTTGGAATTTTATAAAAAAAAAACTCTTAATTGTAACGTTGTTTAGTAGACCGTTGACAAACAGAATGGTCTAAAAATAGGATCAATCTCTAATGTTATTTTTAAAAGGGACCAATGTCAAAACTTATATGAAATTGTGGGACTTAAGTAAAAAAACCCATACAAATATTAATGACATAAGCATGTCTATCTGTTGTTGAAGCATGATTTAAGGCTTTCTCAATCAATTGCTTGTAGGATCTTCTAATTTTTTCTTGTTAACTTTATTTATTTTTTTGGTTCACCTTACTGATACTGCTTCTGCTTAAAGCTTCGCTTGAGGTACGCTCCAACATTTTCATCCAAGATGCTCTCTAATCAGATTTTCTTGATTATGGTGATATTTGCTTTAATTTGTTTACCATGCTATATATACCTTCTAAAGTCTTGACTCGAGCTAATTTTAAATGATCAACCGTTGATGACAAATAGAGGCCAACCCTTTTCTAGAGACGAGGTGGGTTGCCTAAGGATATCACCCATTCCTCCTTACCTAGGGCCAGTTTGGTATTGCTGTTAGAATGAAAAAAGTGTTTTTGTAAGTCTTGTTAGTAAAAAGCATGTTAGGTGTGTGGTAATACATTATATAAAGTAATTTTCACAATTAAACTAACAAGTTTATAAAAGAAAGGGCGAAGTTGTCTTTATAAAAAATAAAAAGGATAAAATTGTCTAATGAAAAAAAAGTTAATCAAAATATAGATCCTCTACTCAAAATGCAATTTTAAAATCTACAAATTTTAGCTTCATTCAAAAACTTTACTGAGCCAAAATTGGTAATTGTTAAAAGCACTTTTAATGGTGACCAAACACATTCAAGAGGTTGAAAAGCAGTCCTAAATGGGCTACTAGTACCAAAAACAAAGAGCTCAGCTTTTGAGTAATAACAGGATAGACTTTCCAATTGGAATCAATTGGTTTCATGGTCTTAAACATACTGAAGACTTGAATTACTCCGAAGATCTCACCAAAAGTAAATCGATGTAGCGAATTCTTTCAAAAAACTTGATACAATTTTGCATTATACCTGCCACCATCACGATGCACATGCACGTATGGAAAGTCTGAGCCATTAAGCCTAGCACAAGAACAACTCCTTGGATCTCTACAAGTATCTTTGCAACCGCATCCAGCAGCATTCTGAGGGAGCTCAACACTTTCTGTGACTTGAATGAACTTGCAATATGTAAAACCTGATATTTAGAGAATTCATAACCAAAAATGTATTTAGAAAAATTGGAAATTTATTATATATACATTTGATCATTGCACGAGGCTAAGCATGTATCAATTGAAGTGTTGACGGATCAAACTTGTGACACTTGCTCTTGATTAAAAGCTCGATAGATCGATTAATGAATTTAATGCAAAATACTTTAATGGGAAATATCTCAAATCAAATTTCTAAAAAAATTTATTTTCCTTCTGATTACACCTCAAAAAGACTAAATCGCTATATAAACACCCTGGGCTCTCAAACTCAAAAAGATTTCTCTATACATTATTCAGAAAATACACACACATCCAGGGAGAGAATTTTATGAAGTGCATTTTCTTTTTTTCATCCTTTAGCAAGTTCCAATACATCACAGTGTCCGCGACTTCGAACCATGGTTTCAGTAGGCCTCTTGATTCTTAATCCACTACAGCAATTTTTTGTTGCCAAAATTATAATGAAACATAATGATAAAGTCTGCATTCACCATGAAAAAATATATCTGGCTTCATGTACAAATGATAAATGAAATTACAACATAATCCTAATATAAAATCCGTGTTGCGGGCTTGAAGTGGAAAACGGAATGGTATGAGAAGAAAATGCTAAAAAGAAAAAAAAAAAAATAAATAAATTAAATAGGGTCTTTGGCAGAAATGTTGGAGTCACCGTCCAACACCGGAATTAGGTGTTAGGCGACTGGATTTAGGTTTGTTAGGCCACTTCTGAAATTCCATGGTCACCACATTCTTAAACAATATTTCCTTAATATCTTTATCCTTCATTACCTAATGTTGCATTTATATTTTAAAAAAATGAATTACTAGAATTTTTTTAAATGGATGTACAACTTTGAAGCATTTGCATTTAATCTTTAGGGGATTTTTTTAAAAAAAATGACCTGAACAAAAAATGAGAGTGAAATAAAACTAAAAGTAAAACAATATATATAGAATAGAAATTTCATAAAGTAGAAAACGATGACAATATAAATATTACAATTCAAGACCAAAGAGTAAGATGGGATGCTTTCTCTTCTCACATCAGATTCAAAGTTCGTGATGGCAGATGTGTTCATTTCTGGGAGGACTTTGGTGTAGCGACCAGCCTTTATCTAGTTCATTTCCCAGATTATACAGTATGGCAGTTGATAGACATGCCTACGTAGCTGACTGGTATCAGTTTGATAGTAGTGGGATTACGTGGGACGTGCACTTTCGACGTTCTTTTCAGGATTGGGAGTTGGACGAGGTATGTGGATTTCTGGATTTGCTGTATCGACAGGAGGCAAATGGCAGAGGTAGTGACGATTTGACATGGATTCCCTCTTCCAATGGTTGCTTAGAAGTTTGTTCCTTATTTTTATATCTATCTAATTTTGATATCGTTGATTTTCCGTGGAAGACCATTTGGCGTTCTATTGCTCCAACTAGGGTGGCATTCTTTGTATGGACTACTGTATGGGGTAAGATCCTGACGATTGATAATTTAAGGAAAAGGGGTAACTGTTTTGTTAACTGGTGTTGCCTATGCAAACAAGATGGTGAGTCAGTTGATCATATTCTCATGCATTGTCCTATGGTGAGCGATTGTTGGAATCTTATTTTTGGTATGTTTGGTATGCGTTGGGTTATGCGTCGCCATTCTAAGGATTTAATTCATGCTTGGAGAGGATGCCGAGTGAGAAGTGGTGTCCGTGATTACTAGAGAATTGTATTACATTGTGTTTGGTGGTGCATATGGAAGGAGAGGAATAGTAGAATGTTCGAAGGGAAAGAGTCGTCGACGGCGATGCTAAAACTTCACATCATCCGCTCCCTTTTGAGTTACGTGAAGAGGAAGTCTTGTTCCTCTTCCAATGATTTAATCATTTTTTTAGACCCCTCTTAAATGCCTTTTTTATTTAATTATTACTTGTCAAAAAAAAAAAAAAAAAAAAAAAAAAAAAAAATTATATTTTAGG
>JAOTQH010000031.1:7463180-7473387 GCA_025631255.1 Cornus kousa
TATTAGGCTGAGTTAGCTTATTATTGGGATTAGCGCCTGAAAATAGAAATAACACGTAATAAGTCTAAAACGGTAAAGTAAGATAGATAAAAGTTCTAGAATACCTAAGTTTAACGGATTTAAATACGCACTTTTCAGTGCTCATCAGACATATTACTGTAGACCCTGGACGTTTAGTGGTAAGAAAGGGAGATTAGTTTGCGTAGAAGGTAAGAGACAAAGAGACGGATCAAAACTAACATGGGATGAAGTAAATATAATATGAGACATCACTTGTAACAGAAAAAAATGGAACAAGAGAATTCATGTGGCCGACTCCATTTACATGGAATAAAGGCAAGGACGACGATGATGATTATGGTGAGTGACCAATATAGTTCCTTTTGCTTATTTGTCTTGTGAAGAAAAATATTAGGTGAATATATATAATAAAGTTTGTACTGTAAGCTACCTAATGATTTGTTTACAGCCATAGATATATTGTTGTTAGGGTTTATGTAAGCCCTGCAAAGCCATTGAATGTATTATGACGCATTATTAATGAAATATGTTTTCTTCATCTTCATATAATATTGATGACTATGTATTGAGTAGATCAAGTGTCTTGATCTACATGGTCCTTCAATTATGATAGAATAAATTCATGTACACAGGCGATTGAGGTGTGTGTGGAAGAGATATGAATTTATTGGTATCTATCGAATAGAATTGGACATTCTATTTTGTGAGTATAATCGTTGGTTTCTAACTCGGACTTCGGTAGAAATACTAAGTGGAGTGACTTGTCTCAGTCATTTGGATGGGGTGATCCAGAACCAATCGAGTTGGCGTGTATGGATCACTGAATGGGTCCACGATAAGTAAAAAACTATTTGCGCCATCAAACTCGAGGTCATGTTTTCTTCAAGGAGGTTTGATGCAAATAATTTATGGTGTTTTGGAAAGTGTCTAGTCAGGATTAATGCAGTTAATAGTGTCTTGAAAAATGCATACTTGAAGTTTATTTGGTAGTAATTATGGTATGAAAATATGAAGATGTCATGGGAATGGTAGAAGTTGTTATTAATGCTTTGTGGGTAGATTAAAAGTCACTCTAGAGAAGTGCAAGTGTCATCAATAGTTTTATTTTAAAAGAGGCAGCCCTCTATATCTGCTGTAACAAAGTCTTATCAATATACTTTTAAGATATTTTCAGATTGTAAACTTCTCTACAGGTTTTTTGTAGATTTCCCTTTAGAAATCTAGGCTCCAACGGTGATCGGATTAACCCTAGTCTTTCTTACTGCTGTAAGAAGACTTCTGTTCATATCTGTTTTCTTCAAAGACGCCCAAAGAATCCATCCATATTGTTGAATTTAGGAATTACAGAGAAGAAGAAAACAGTGTGTATGGGATCTGAAAAATATTTTGGAGAGATACCCAGCTGGCCCTCTCTCACTTAGTTTATATAACAACTTTTATTACAAGGAAAATTACCAACATGCCCTTATAAGAAATGCAAAATACTCCTACATATATTCTAACACCCCCCCTCAAGCTGGTGACTATATATCATATAATATCAGCTTGGAACAAATAAACTTTAACCGCTTATAACTTAGAGCTTTAGTAAACATATCACAAGTTGACCTTCAGATTTAACAAATGGTGTAGAGATGTTTCCACTCAATATCTTATCTTGGATAAAGTGACAATCAAGTTCAATATACTTGGTTCTCTCATGAAAAACTGGATTGGATGCAATGTGGACATCTGCTTGGTTATCACAAAATAACGGAAGAGGGGTCTTCATTGTCAACCAAGTTCTTTAAGAAAATGCTCTAGCCATGTTAACTCACTAAAGGTGTGGGCCATCGTCCTGTACTTAGCTTCAGCTTTGGAACAAGCGAGCTACCATTGTCTGCTTCTTACTCCTCCATATTACCAAATTACCACCTAAGAAGGTGTAGTATCCTGTCTTCTATCTATCTGAGGGAGAACCAGCCCAATCAGCATCTGTAAAATCTTCCACCTTAAGGTGTCCATTTGGTTTATTATACAACAGCCCGAGACCTGGAGATTGCTTAAGATATTGAATAATCCAAAGACCAACATTCCAATGAGGCACTCTAGGATCACCCATGAATTGATTCACTACACTAACTGCATACGATATACCAGGCTGAGTAATGGTGAGATAAATTAGTTTTCCAACCAAGCGACAGTATCTACCAGGGTCATCAAATAAATCTTCCTCATCAGCCAAGAGTTTAGTGTTTGGGTCCATAGGCACATCAACTGGACGACCACCTAACAAACGTGTTTCCTCCAATAAGTCTAGCACATACTTCCTTTCAGACAAACTTATACCTTGTTTCGATCGAGCAACTTCAATACATAAAAAGTATCTGAGCTTACCCAAGTCTTTAGTTTGCAATCGATGTTGCTGAAATAATTTCTACCTAGCAATGTCCACAAAGTCATCCCCGGTGATAACGATATCATCCACATATACTGCAAGAAAAATGTAACCTGTTTTGGTATATTGATGAAATACCGAATGATCTGTTTGACATCTAAGAAGACCAAATTCTAATGTTGCCTCAAAATTTTTTCCAAACCAAGCTCTTGGTGACTGTTTCAAACCATACAAGGCTTTCTTTCGATGACAGACGGTGTGTCGATACTTCGCCTGAGCATCAAACCCACGTGGTTGCTCCATGTAGACTTTTTCAACTAAGTCACCATGTACGAGCATTTTTAACAACTAACTAAAACAAGGGCTAGTTAAGATTCGCAGTAATAGAAATTAAAACACGAACAGAAGAAATCTTGGCAATAGGAGAGAAGGTCTCATCATAGTCAACACCATAGGTCTGTGTATAATCTTTAGCAACAAGGTGTGCTTTTAAACGCTCAATAGAACTATCAGGGAGATATTTCAAGGTACATACCCACTTACAACCAACATGCTTGGTACTAGGAGGCAGTGGAACAAGTTCCCACATTCCATTACGATGTAAGGCATCCATTTCATCTTCCATTGCTTTCCACCAACCCGAATTAGATAGAGCATCCTGCACTTTCTTAGGAACAAAAGTAGTAGACAACTTGGAGGAAAAACACGAGAAAGATGGTGATAAGAATTTATTAGAAATAATTAGCAATGGGATAACTAGTGACACAAGACCGAGTACCTTTACGAAGTGCAATTGGCAGAGAATCGGAAGCAGCTGATGGTGTTGGATCTAAAGACTCTGAAGAAGGTTGATGTGGCATGGTAGTTGACGGCTTCGGTCTCTGAGTATAAACCTGTAATGGAGGAATGGGTTGCGGTAAACTAGAGTGGCTGGATAACAATGTGTCAAAACTAGAGTAAAATAGGGAGAAAAATCTTACGATACTTTTATTCTTCTCAT
Organism: Cornus kousa; assembly: GCA_025631255.1. NCBI lineage: Eukaryota > Viridiplantae > Streptophyta > Magnoliopsida > Cornales > Cornaceae > Cornus > Cornus kousa. The sequence goes on from JAOTQH010000031.1 coordinate 7,466,579, forward strand.
AAGGAGGTATATATGCTATATGTTAGAATAGTTATATGTAAATAGGTATTTATATTGGGATCTTATTGTAATTAGACATAGGATTTGGGGCCTTTATGTAAATAGGTCTTCCTTGTGTTATTATATATATATATGCTGTGTAATGTGTAAGGGGTGTGATACAGAAATATGAAAATGGAGACGGACTCTTCCATCCAATCTCTCTCTCTTAGCCATCTTCACTCTCTCTCTCATCTATAAAATTGACAATGTCTACTTAGGGTCTGATACCAAAAACTGATGAAGGACAAAAGAGCAGCCTCGAATAGTTGAAATAAATAAGAGTAATGGCTGAAAGTTCAAATGAACAGGATTGGGGTTCAAGAGGTGTTTGTAGAAAGAAAGGATTAAAAAAAAAAAAAACTAAACTATTGGAATCACACCAATAGGGTCTAAGCATCACAACCTCAAAATTTGTGAATCACTAACAAAGAAATCTCAAAAGATATTATCAAAGTTACATAGTATCCTTTCTATGAAAAATGACGACCCTTGGATTACCTTACAATTGAGGTAATCAAAAGTTGACTCTAGCAAAATAAAAGTAACAAATAACTTAATTGATGCAATTTGATCTAATGGATGCAATTTACCACGACAACGTAATTTCACCATAATTGATGCAATTTACCAAAATTATGCAATTTGGCCCAATCCCCCCAATTATGCAAGACTACAGGTGGACCCGACTTTACCAAACATGTGCCAAATCAAGGATTGAGCTCTAGAATCCTCTTTACCACACCTTTTATACATTTTAAAACGCCGCTGCCACTTTCCTCTACTTGCTGCAACTGTTCTCTACTAAATAGTGGGGCTGAAACATGTAATTTCCAATTTTACACATAGTAAAGACTTTCACCGGATCTCCACCGTGGACATTGGCTTTGCCGAACCACGTATAAATCTTTGTGTGCAGTGTGTTTACTTTTTTGTCGTGTTTCGTGATTGTTGCTTCGGTTCGTTGCGTTTGTCGTAACACCATTAAATGATAAAAATTAGGAAAAGAAGACTTAGATGATATGGCGGTATATTACATAAACCAGATGAAGCACTTGTTAAAAGAGGAAGAGTTGTTTACGTATAAGATAAGCGACAAAGAAGCCGAAAAAAACTTACGTATTATGAAGTAATTAAATTCGAAAGACAAAAGCTTTCGATTTTTTTTATTTTTTTTTTTCATTTAAACAACACTACCAATTATGAAAAAAATAAAAATAAATAAAAGACCATAAATATAATATGCATAGGAAAAAAAAAACAATAAATGTTATAAAATAAAAACTTAAACAGGAGAGAGAATTTTCACTTTCTTCCCCTTCTTTGCTTCTTTTCTTCTCTTCATTCTTCTGGTGGGGGCAGCTCCCTTGTAGAATTTAAGGTGAATGATGCACATGGGAATGGCAAGGAGTATTCATAGAGAGAGAAGTGACATGTCTTTTTATTTTAAACAAGTGATGAAAGAGTAAATGGGAATTCTAAATAATTAAGGACATAAGGGCATGCTAAGTTAATACTTTGAATGCCTCCACCAAAGATGCAATCAAAGTGTTTAATTAAACAGCTCCTCTTTTCTATCTGTGAAAGGATTTGCAACTGAATCGCAAGATCCACGAATTCCACATAGCACAAATTGTAACCTAAATGGCAGAAGTAAAGCTTTTGTTCACCTCCGCTTATGCTTTTGCGGAAGTGAATTGAGTTCCTCTGACTGCCAACATATTTGTGATGGCAAAAAAAATAATAATTCTAGCACATATCCCATGTTTATTGTGATCGAACTTTTCACCTCCAGCTCTCACGAGGCAGAGGTGTGCATTTATTTTGTTATTCTTTTTTATTATTATTATTAGTTTTTTTTTTTCAATTTTGATCCTGGTTTAAACTTGTCCCAAAGGAGTGCTTCGGCACAAATTCGAATGATGTGGTCATTCAAACCCTAGTTTGAGCAAGAGCGAAATGGTCATTTGGACATGTATCAATTAATTGTGCAACAGTCAATACTGTCCCAAGATTGAATTTTTTGTTAAATATTTGAAAATTATGGGGCAAAATGGGGTGTCTTCAAGTTTAAACAAGTTTGACTGGGATTTTTAAGAGAGGGAGATGGAGAACTGCATAGTTTTTCCAACAAAAGATGGAAACCTATAGCTAATATATATATATATATATAGCTCAAACCTATAATGTGACTATGACAAGTCAGGCAAAGACAACAAAAATGGAAGTCAGCTAACATTAACTTTCTCCAACAATACATTTTAAAACAATTAAATCAGCTAACTGAACTTGCCTGTGGGTGCAATAGGTGGATCATCAACCAAATTGGTAGCCGGGATGGGAATATCCTCTTGGCCCCCAGTGATGTCCTCACATACCAACCTTATTCATTAAAACAGAATAATTAGGTCACACTTAGAAATAAAAGAAACTAAGACGTGATAATATGCTAACTGGAACAGTAGTTCTATTACCCACGTATTTCTGAAACGGAGTTTGGAATACGTCCTCGGGTAAATTGAACCTGCCAAATGAATGAAAAAAAAAAAAAAAACTAATGAAATACACTCGCTAGACCAGCCACAAGGAAAGGGATTTTTGAATGTGTGACAAAAAGATTAGGTTTAAAAGGCATCAAAGCTATCGGTGAAAGGTGGACAGTGTAAGCTTTATAATTATATAAGGACAATAACAATATAAAGGTATTTTGATGTATGTATCTATGAGAGTAGAATTGGGAAAATTCAACAAAATTGTATTCATCCCAAAAGGGGTACTTTTATGTGTGTTACATAAAAGGCAAGCCTAAATATAAGGCTAAATATAAGCTACGCCTATAATTAAGCCTAAACATATGTGGCAGAATATATGCAAATACACAAGCTAATATCAAGCCTAAATCTAAGGGAGCTGTCTAATATAAACTATAATTAAGTTTAAACATATGTTGTTTTATGTGATGAGTTTATATAATCATCCCGTGAGTTGTGACCCAGAGTACCCTCCTATCAACAACGGAGGTTACGCCAATATGAATCTTCAATCGTTTATCATCCTATGAGGGAAAAGTGGTTGTGAAAGTAAAGAAAGAAAAATGACTTATGGAGAAGAGTAGTACAATCTAGGAGCAAGAAAGCAATAGGTCCTCGAACAGAAATTAATCTATCTTACTGAGTGTGTTTGTGAAAGGCAGAAACCTCATTAGTAAAGGCAGGGAGAAACAAGCAAAATAGTGACTAATTTTTTGAAGTGATTATTCGTCCTTCAAAAAGATATATCAGCTGTCCATAAGTTCATGTGTCTCAAATATATATTAATTTTAGTGTATTGGCTACTAACCAATGAATAACAAATAACAATGACTTAATTTTCAACTTTCAGTATTTGTATATTACAAGCAAAGTTGCATTTACATAGAAAATACTTATTGGGCCACCAGCAAAATCCTGTGCCGAAATTATAAAAGAAAATATGAGCCTGCAAGTGCTTGCAAGAAAATATATATAACCTGATCAGTGGTCAATAGAGGCTGCCCCTCAAGCCGCTGCAGTCGAAACTTAAAAACAGTGAATCCTGAAACGCCTTTCTCTGCCCAAAAATTAGAAACCTGCAAAATTAATGCAACAAATCCCTGTAATTCTGCAAATGCATGACAAATAGTACATTACTAAATGTCAAAAGGAAATTATATAATAACAGGACTAGCATGCACCAAAAATAAAAATTAAAATATTAAAAATATAAAATAAAATTAAAATTTAAAAAAAAAAAAAAAAAAAAAGGTCCAGAGATAGTTTCAAACTATTCAAAAATAAATTATATAAGAATAGTAAACCCCCTACATGCAGATCTCCACGTGAGCTTAACTATCCTGAACAAAGGTTCAAAAAGATTAAGTGGCTCGACAATGGATGAAAGTAAGTCTGTCAGAGATTGAACTTCGATCAGAATAGAAATTGATCAGGTAAGAGAGCTTTGATCAGAAATCAAACTAAGATCAAAACAACAGTTCCAATAAGTAATATAACATTAATTCAGTTAGATCCTTTTGATAAAAATCTTATCTGATGCATAAATATATCTATATAATATACTCTACTACATAAAAGCATTATGCAGCCTAAACACCTTTCGATCTTTAACAATCTAATAGTATTTATTTCATGTATAAAATGAAAATATAGAGTTTCACTCATAGTAGTGGCCACTCAGAATTTCAAGAAATCGCCCCCTTCTTCTATTCCCTCTACTATTTGAACCAGGTGCCTATGTTCCTTTAGGGACATCTTATGATTTTGAGCTTTGACAATCCCATCCCTCTTGAAATATATAAATGTACACATGTATATGCCCAGATATGCTAATCATCTCTCTGGAAGTAGATGGAATTAAATTTAACATATGAATGATAATAAGATCAATAATAAGAAAGTGGAAGACAGGCTTAAAAAGCTGTCAAACTAATTACCTCCAAATAATGCCCAGTTTCACTAGTTTTTAGTGTGTGTTTACAAAATTATCATTACAATCCCTTAATTAGAAAATAGACAAATACTGTGAAAAGACAAAAATGACCTCGACTTAATACGAGGACGATTGCACCAAGTTAAGAGGAAGACGGTGAGTTCTTCCTCTTCAACCACATCTCAATACTCTTGTACTAATTGTAGAAATCCATCTTGTCCACCACCAGATCTTTGATCACAAACATGTGCGGCATCGGCATCGGCATCGGCATCGGCATCACCGTCATCAACTTTCCCAACGCAATCTTCATGGGGAAAGCCCAACCATTACAGCTGTCAATGTTCAAAAGACTCGCAGATCCCTTCGTGGCATGATCAAAGGAAGGTGACCGTTGAATCAGTCTCGTTCTTGATCAGAGCGTCAAGCACCATGGGACCACACCCCTTAACTTTATTTTGGTAGTACTGGATATCTGATTTCTTTGGGTTGTCCAGGTTCCGCCAGTAGATTAGAGAGGTCTTGACCTGTTGGTCGTAGTTGTGGCCTTGGGCTTGACCTGTTGGGCTTGAACCTCCAATGTGTGGGCTCAAGCCACCATCAGCTTCGCCACCAACCACAATTGAAGTCTACATATCACCCTACAAACCAAACCATTTACCATGGTCGTGGGATGTGCATAGAGAGAGAAAGTAGATGAATGGAGATCAGCCCAGGGGTATTTTAGGTAATAAAAGTTTATTTTAGTCATTTAAAAAGGTTTACAAAGTCACGTGCATATCACATCACCCAATTAATGTCGGAACTGCATCTCCATCAGCTAGAGGGAGTAGTTTGGCAGCCTTTTTGAAAGATGAAGGGACAAGTTGGCACAAAAATAGTTTGTGGGGGATTTTCTGAGAAATTTGAATAGTCATGATACCCAATGAGTGAAGAAAAAGCACATTAATAACAATTTACAAAAATAAAAGGGATATACAAAATTGTAGCAATCATAGAAAAATTAAATTAACTAAAACAACGAGTCATACAATGAAATTATGAGAAAGGGTGATAGAACAAACATTAAGGAAGAAATTTATGGTATCTGATAACCAATTTGTACTTCCATCTTTTTTTTATCAGTAAAAGTTAAATAAAAAGGAGTTCAAAAGGGGAACGAATCCCAATTACAAGATTGAAAACGAAGCTAAAGCCTCAAAGAATCCAAGAAAGTAGTTAGATCATCGGAAGAGGAGCAAGAACTCCTCTTGACATAATTAAAAAGACAGCGAATAATAAATAATTTCAACGTCGCCGTAGATGACTCCTTTCCTTCAAACATTCTGTTGTTTCTCTCTTCCAGCTGCACCACCACACGCAATGTGGAACGACTTTCCAGTAATCACATACATCTCTCCGCACACGACATCCTCTCCATGCATGAATCAACTCCTTAGAAGAACGTGGCATTACCCAACGCATATCAAATTATTGATCGTCAAAATCTTACCCTAAACAACGGTCCATACAAAAAATGCCACCCGAGTTGGAGCCATAGAGCGCCAAATGGTCTTCCACGGAAAATCAAGACGATCAAAATTAGATAAGCAAAGGAATAAAGATCGCACTTCAAAGCGACCATGGGAAGACGGGATCCATATCAGATCGTCACTTCCTCTGCCTTACTCCTTCCCGTCGATACAACTGATCCAGGAAGACACAAACCTCATTCAACTCCCAATCCTGAAAGGAATGTCAAAAGTGCACATTCCACATAATCCCACTGCTATCAAGTCGATAACAATCAGCTACGTAAGCATGTCTATCAACTGCAATACTAAATAGTCTAGGAAAAGTACGAGATAATGGTTGATCACCACACCAATGATCTTCCCAAAAACGAACACATCTACCATCACGGACTTTGAATCTGATATGAGAAGAGAAGACATCCCAGCCCTTCCGAATGGATTTCCACATACCAACTCCTCCCGCAAAGGTAACCGGTCTAGTAGACCAGCCACCAATCTCGTCCCCAAACCGATAGGATACTAACCTTCGCCAAGGACAATGTCCTTCTCTTCCAAATCTCCACAACCATTTGCCCAATAGAGCTTGATTAAAAGGAACCAATCTTCTAATACCAAGACCCCCTAACTTCATAGGTTTGCAAGCTTGCTCCCACCCATAGTTATTAAAAGCCCAAGGCGCACCGAGGCGCTAGAGGTCCCTTGGAGCCTAGGCGCGAGGCGCACGGCGAGGCGCGAGCCTGAGTGATGTGAGGCGCACAAGTAAAATTTAAAACAATAATTCTATGCAAAAAT
>JAOTQH010000031.1:7473487-7489844 GCA_025631255.1 Cornus kousa
AAAAAATATTGACTTAAATATCAGTAATATATATTAAACAAAAGAAAAAATTGTAGTTTTTTATTTTTTTCATAGTTGGTACTCACACACACTTGTCTCTTCTAAGACTTGAGCCCCTGACCTCCCTTCAAAAAGAAATACTCTTAATCTTCATATTCAAACTATCTTTCTACATTTGATCTTATTTTTTGGAAAGTGATGATCTTTTCTACACATACTCCTACAATTTATTAACTTTGGATATAAATGATGTCTACTAAATTATGTATCGATAAAAGGGCTTTACCCAGCCTACGCAAAGATGTAGGCAAGGATTACAGGAGACAAAGTTAAACTTTGCATTATTTTGCACAAAGTGATTGCTCCGAGACTCAAACCTAGTCGAACTTTTACCTTTGAACAAAGCAATGACCTCTATTTATCAACTCAATAATTTGTTTGTCCTATAACTCACATGAAGACATCTAAATCGTATCATCACCACGCATTGTAGTAAAAACTTGCTTTACATTCCACTACAAAGTATATGATGACAATATTATGCAATGAGTCTAATAATTTATCTAATATTTCAACATTTTCTTATGGTTATTAGCATTATATATATATATATATATATATATATATATATATTAAAATTGTCATGAACTTTGAGATAAATGGAAGGTTGAGAGATGTATTAATATTTGCAGTTACATGGTTTTGGTCCTTTTGGAATATAATAGCTTCTGATTCTAGAATCATAGTTGGAAGTATAATCAATTAAACCATGGCAATACATCTAGTTTTTGAGCATAGATTGGGATCTGTATTAGAATAGTAAGACTTGGGCATTGCCATGATTTTTACAATTTAGAGAGCTTTTTAAGTGTCAGAACAATGTAAATGTTGGCAATTGACTAACATGATAATTAACAAGGCCTCCTTATGAAGCCAATGTAATTCCAGTGCAGTACTTATACCAAATATTTAGTAGATAATAAAAAGCTTAAAATAATAGATATATAGAGAGCGAGAGAGACCAATTCCTCTGCCTCTGTAAGGCTTGAGGACGACGAGCATTGCAATGTAACCTCTGAAAGTATTCCGATGCTCTCCCATCTTGCAAACAACGGTGCCAACACATTTGCCTTGGTGAAAAGCCTGAAAATCACACAAAGCCCGCCACATAATTCATTATTATTATTATATAAAATTAAAACAAAAAACATAAAAAAGTAATTAAGAATTATAATTATTGTAGGAAGAAAAGGGAAAGAAGTAGATTGTACCAAAAAAGAGAGTTGGGGCCAGAGGTAGACGAAGTATCGGTAGGTGAAGATGGAGTAGGGTTCGCTGAGTTCTTCATCCACAAGCCCCATGATAAGGGGTAGGTGATGCTCCCCACCGTAGCTCACATATTCTATTTTTTCCGACGATGCCTCCATCTCCATCTCTCTTCCCTCCAATTCGTCCACACTTGCCTCCATCTCTCTCTCTCCTCTCCGCTGTGTATACCGCGCGTATGTGTTCTTGATACGCATCAGAGGCACACGGTACAAAACTTGGCACGTGCTAAAGATGTGCCGTGGAGTGTGGTCTGGGCTCGTCCTTGTGCTCAGACCAAGGGCCCTAGCCCAAGTGTCTGTTTCTTTACCTTTCTATATGGATCGGGTTAGGCCCATACTTAAAACTTGGTTTTCCAAAGCCCTCGCTATTTCTCAAATTAGACCACGCCCACGCACCTCCCAACACCCAGCAAAAACCAATGCAAATCAAAATATATATATATAGAGAGAGAGAGAGAGAGCCATTTTGAAAGAAGGAAAGAGAGAAGAAGAAGAAGAAGAAGAAGATGTTGAGAGTCGCAGGTAGGAGGCTCTCCTCTTTCTCATCGTCATGGCCATCGAGGCCGCATCAGCTACCATCCATAACCTCGTCGGCTGTCATGTCCGACTATCCCATCAACGGCGTTGATTCCTCGTTGGACGACCTCGGATCCACCAACTTATTTCCATTAGCTCCCCAATTTCATCATCTTCCATGCAGAGGTTAGCTTTTCTCCTTTACTTATTTATTTATTATTATTACAACTATCCAATTCTTTATTTTGATTAATAATGCGTTGGAGAGAGTATGGAAATGATGAATCTTTTGTGCAAACACGATCTTTTTACTCAGATTAAATTAATAAATTGAACTTAAATTATAATATAGGCAATGCCCGGTAAGGTTCTGGCGTTGCCACTAGATCCAAATGATGCCTTTTTACTGACCATTTTTTCTCCTCACTCGTGCTAATTTGGTGATTAGTAAGAGTGATTTTTGTTTCTAAAGTAGGGTAGGGTCAGTCCAATAATTTTTTTTTGGATAAGTCAATGAAGTCGACCTTTTTACCATGACTGATGACTGCATCTCACCAAGCAATGCTTACCAAAGTGCAGTCTCTACAAAGGGCTAGTGCGATTCGCAATGGACGGTGAAACTCCAGAGAGGCAATAGCTTAATTATTTTTTAAAATACAAAAAGTTTTGTTATATTTATTTTCATGAACAGTGATTGGTGTATAGGTATTTTCTCATCAGTGATTGGTGTATCCATATAAGATTGAAAGGAAAGATTCATAAAACAATTATTAGACTAGCCACATTTTATTCTATAAAATGTTGGACGACAAAGAAACATTATATGCATAAAGTGAGTATAGTGGAAATGTGAGTATTGAGATGGATGCATAGCAACACAAAAAAAGGATACAATTAGAAGTGGAAACATTAATTAGATGATTGAAGTGCTACCCATTGGAGATAAAACGAAAATATCAATTAAGATGGTTTGGATATGTACAAAGTAACACCATTAAGTGCACCGGTTATAGTATGACGTTGACCACATTGATTGTAATGTTAGGAGAAGCGGAAATCAAAATCAACATTGGAAAAATTACCGAGGGAATGTATTATAACATGTGGTTTGACTGAAAGATACTTTGGGAAGAGACTTTGGGTGTATTTTCTTCCCAAAGGAAGATCGTAGTTCTGCCTTGTTGGAGGATGAAATTTGGTTACCTTATGCCATATGAAACATAGAGATTTCTATAGAGGAGTCGCATTTGTGCCCAACATTTTTTCGACTACAACACTCTATAATTGCGTTTGAGACAACAAAAATGTTAAATTGTGTATTTCAACATAATTTTGATATCTTATGCGTGGCCAAAGCGTTCCTTATGCAAGCAAAATTATAATTTTTAAAAAGAATATAGTTGTTAAAATATTTATATTTAGAGAGAGGTTATGGGGTTGTAATTAGTAGTATACCTAACTCAACAAAGCCTTTTGTTTTTTAAATTATTTGCAGTGGGTTACGACGTTACGTTGATCGTGTTTCACCATTCTGCTCTTTCTAAAGTACTAGTCTCAATTAAAAGCACATTTTATCTTTTTTTCTCAAGTATGTCAACTCATGTTAGTTTTGGTCAATAGTCTAAATTAAAAGCACAATTTATCGTTTCTTTCTTAAGTATCTCAACTCATGTTAGTCTTGGTCTTCCCATCAATAGTGTATTATGCAAAACGATATTTTAATTTATTCAAGTAAATTAGTTTATGGAAATCTCTCTACATTATTCAAAATTAAGTTTTTCCCATTTTAAGGCATATATAAATATGAATTTATATAAAGCCATGTCCTCCCCATGTTTGTTGTACTTCTTCAAGGTTTTGTTGTGTAGGTGTGTCCATGTTACATGGCTTCTGTCTTTAAGATCATGCTTCATAACTCTTAACCTAACTTATACTTCCATAATTCATAATACATTGAAAACAACATTGACATTTTAGAAGATCAGAGATTTGTTTTTTAAGCGAGTACTTATAAAATCTAAGATCTCTTGACTAGTTAAATTAGCCATCTAGATGAGGTGTCTGAAATTCTCTACAAGCTTGAAGTTCATGTGGATTTTACGCATCAGTCTTGAACAATGGCTTATATTTAGCATGCAAAATGCAGCCTTTGTGTATTTGCCTTAAGTTCTGAACATGAAATATCCTCTCAAGAATCCATATGAAGTATGAGAATGATAGTGAAGGGGAAAAGGTAAAACTATATGAACTGACCAGGAACTGATAATGTTGAAATCCAAATTGAGATAATCAACTTAAGAAGAAGAACTAACCGCCACATAATCACATTATATTGATATTGAAAAAGAATGTAAACACAAACACAACATCCTAATGCAAAGGTTTGTCATGCCAAGTTGACAACCACTAGAGAAACAAGGGAATTCTTAGTAATTGTCAGCATACAGAGGATCATATACATTTGGATCGAGGACTTGAAGGGAATTAGAGGAAAGGAGGAGGGAGGACTTATCTCGTGTTTGTTTTAAAAATTTGGAGGAAAGGACAGGAATAGGAGGGAGGAGGGAGAGCCTTACTCCTTGATAAGTGCTTTGGTTATCCTTTCAAAAGCCATGTTACCCAGACTCGGTTATGGAGCCGGGTACTGGTAATACATGTCTAGAGGTTGGATTAATTCATTTCTCAATTTATAGATACAGGGACTCAGCAAAAAAATTCCAAAAATTGGATACAAGTGCTTGGACAAATATTAGAGATTCAGAGTTTCCAACTAGCTAACAAAGTAAACAATATTCTTGTTGAAATTAAACATTAATTTCCTTAAAATTATTTATTATTGATTTATTATTATCATTTTTTTATAAGTAAGAAATATTATTATCATTTGTTGCATAGAGAGAAGACGTTGAATTTTGATTCTCATTTTTAGATGTAAAAGACATTTATGTTATTATATAAAAAAGAATAAAGAGGACATATATTAGCTCATTTCTCTTACTAAGATGTTTAAAGAAACAATTTAAAATAAAGATGGGCGTGCCATCTTTGCTGCCATCTCTTTAAAAAAAAAAAAAAAAGAGCCACATGTTATCTGATCTTTTAATCTTTTACAATGATTGGTTACTTCTAGAATTGGTACTTATCAGTTATCACATTTATTTTTTTAATTATTTTTTGGTAAGTAAGATTGTATTAGAACACATTCAAACGGGGAATGCATCCCATAAAGGTGCACAAGGCCAAAAGCCTCTACACTCTCAAAGAGTCCAAAAAATCAACTATTTCCCCCATTGATTTACAATTTCTCCCCAAAACCCAAAAAAAAAACAAACAAAAAAATAATAGAGAACTTTAGCACCCAATAGGATTCTCCTTGCTATCAAAAGATCTCCTATTCCTTGCAGTCCATAACACCACCAAACAAACAGAAGCGTTACCCTCCAAAAGTCATTGGCTTGAGCATCCACTGTACATCCTCTCCAAGCCTCAATCAAACCCCTATAGGACCTAGGCATAACCCAACGGACCCAAACAAACCCAGCAATAAGTCCCAACTGTCCCATGCCACAGGGCAGCGCAATAGGAGATGATCCACCGTCTCCACATCTCTCTTGCACATACAACACCAATTAACAATAACAATAATTTGTCTCCTCCTTCTGAGGTTGTCCAGAGTTAGAATCTTTCCCATAACAACCGTCCAAGCAAAAAAAGCCACCTTGAGGGGACGTTGGAGTGCCAGTATCCCATTTATTTGTTAAAAATTATTATAAGTGGTCGTAGCCTTGAAGAAGTCAAAAAGATAAGTATTGTGGTCTTGTAGAAGTCAAAAGGATAAGAACACATGGTCCAATGTGATTTTAAAACATGCTGCAACTAAGGAAACGTGGCATCAGGATGACCTTTAATTGGCCACCCATAGCAGGAGGATTTAAACCGACTTGAAAATTCCAAATGACGAGTGAATTTACACTTTTCCATACATTGGAAATCATGCAATAGCAGTGTGTGGATGACACAGTTGTCTTAGACCTGCAAAGAAACTTTTTTCAAATTGGTAACCTTAATTTTGAACCAGAAACTATCAAGCACATCATAGATGACACCCGATCTAACCAAGAAAGACAGAAAAATTTTCAAAACCGTCACCAGCATCCATCGAAACACTATTCCACGAGCACCTCTTCATTTCTCATGTTTGATAGATGTGAAAGTGTCCAACCCTTATCTTGTGCATGTGTCCGCGTGTCTGTGTTGTGTCATGTCAACACAAACACCTTGGGGTAACGTGGTGAGTCCAGGTAAAATAGTTCAAAATGGGAGGATTTATGAGGTCTCGATCGGAGATTTAATAAATACCAGTTTTATCCCTATTTTTTCTTCAGGTAAATTCTTGTTTTGCCCTTGTAAGTTACAAATTTGAATAAGTATTCCCTTTTCTAGTTTTTCCCCTTTGCTACTTTTCCAAACAAAATGAACATGGTTTTTTTTTTTTTTTTTGTTCTTTCTTTCTTTTTCTAACACTGTTATCCTTCACTTTCATTTCCCTTTTTTTTTCTCCAAACGCACCATTGGCCTTTTTCTTTTTCCTTCTTTATGGATCAATTGACTAGACATATTTAGGAGGAGCTTTCGTGGTGTATGTTATAAGTTTGATAATTTTGGTTTAGTTGAATAAAATAAAGAGAGATATATGTTGTATTTAAAGTTAAGAGGGAATGATAGAATCAAGAGGATTTGGAATAAGTGGGATTAAAATTAAATATGTGGAATGTGATTTTTAACAAAAATATATTTATACAACTGGGAAAAAGTGAATATTAGGAATAAAATTGCATATATGGAATGTGATTTTAACTTATCAAAAAAAAATATATATATATATATGGAATGTGATTTTAGCAAAAATATATACAACTGGAAGAAAAATGAATATCGAAGGCCAAGAGATATATAAGAATGAATTTGTTATCCAGTCTGGATTTTTGAATAGGAGAGATTTGAAAGGACATTCTTCACGGTAATAAAGTAAGATGATTGTGGAAAAAAGTAGGATGCATTAGATAAAGGAATGCTTTGGAATATTGCCCTTTTTTTCCTATTTGAAACTCAAACACCTCCTTTGCCTCTATGGGACTTGAACCCTTGACCTTCTACTTTGGAAGGTGAGGAAGTACCACTAGGTTAGAGCCTGGAGTATTGGTTGAGCAACGTTATTAAGAATCTGAAAAGAAAATTTTATAATATGTGAGCTACTAAGAAATGCCATGCCCGTAAGGTAAATGTGTTATAGAATTATGGTAAGACAAAAAGTGACGATAAAAGCAAACTTTAAAACAATGTTGAAATGATACAAATAGCTCAAATTTGATATAAAAGATGAGATTATCAGCTAAAATGGTTGTGCGGGGGGAAGATTGGTAAATGCATTGGTTGATAACTGCACTGATGAGGTAGATTGATGTGGTTCATGTAGAGAGTATTGTTAAAGAAGAGGAAGAGGAAGACATTAAATTGATGTGGTCTGTAAATTAAGAAAGAGAGAAGCCGAGACCATAGATGAATGAGTTTCAACACCACCGTAATCTTATTCTATGTATCGCATGAATTTACTCCATATGCCCCCTTAAAACCAAACACTATGGACAATTGCGTATTTGTAATTCCTCAACTACTACCTGGCTACTTTTGTAAAGACGAACATGAGCTGATTCTGTGACATATTTTCTTCTTAATGGTGAGAAAATTAGAGCAAATAGACTTATTAGATGGTTTAGACACATACATCAGAGACCTAGAGATGTGCTTGTCAAACGAGGAAGACTAGATGTAATGGAAGGTAAAAGACGGAGAGGACGATCAAAAATGACATGGGAAGAGGTTATTAAAAATGATTTTAAAAAATTAAATATAGTGGTGAAATGGTATGTAATAGAAGAGATTGGAAAGAGAAAATTCATGTGGCTGACCCCATTCATATGGGATTAAGGCAAGGATGATGATGATGATCATCTAACTAAGTTAGGATCTTGTGACATTTTATTTAAATTATGCAATTGATATTTTTCATAAACCCAAGACAAGATAAATTAACAATTTGTACCTGGCATCCTTTGTTCTTTACCAAGATGAAATGTTTAGAGATTTCACATACTATTCCCTTATCATGGTTGGTTATTCGTTTTTTTTCCCCGGGTAAAATGGTTGATTATTGGTGTTGATTTGTGGTTCCATATATGTTAATTATTTTCAGTTAGACTTTGTTGGTTCTCTTCCTTCCATAAGTAGTACATATTATGTAATTTTTAAAGGGAAGCCATTTTGTGTAAAAGAATACCTTAAGTCAGGTCTAAACCTAGTCCCCTCTCCTAGCACTCTGGTGGTACTAATGCCTTCACTTTTTCATCTTATTCACTCTATTAGTTTTTTTTAGATACATGCAATTGGAGGAATGATGCTTATGTGTCAATTGATTTTATAACCTAAATTTTATATTTATTATTATGTTGATAAAGCAGCAGAGTTTGCTCAAATTTAATAACAAACGATAGTGTTTCCTTTTCTTTTGCATTCTTCAGACACTTTATTGGATAGCAATGGCAACGGGGTGGGTTATGGATGATTTGCTAAACCCTACCACTACTCGATTACAAATGCCTTCTCCCATCCCTGTCCCAAACCCAGGATGGGTCTGTATGCCCACTCTCCTTCCCATCCTGACAATGGATTTAATAGCTCATTCCCGCCCCATCTCAACCCTATATACATATATAGATCTATGCATATGTATATAGATCAAGACACAAATCAGAAGAAAATCCTAGATATTTATGTATGTGTGTATATAATATATATATATAGAGAGAGAGAGATCTAGCTTATCATGACTAGCTGCTGGGAAGCGGAGATGCTAGTAGAAGACAGATGATTTTAGACGATCATTGTAGAAGTGAGTTTTCACCATAGATGATTGTAGACAATTTTCTCGCCATAAAAGTGATTATTACTAGCCATAGACGATCATCGACCTTAGACTCTTGGATAATTGCCGATTGGGGAAGGAATGAGAGTGGAGTGGAAGGTGGCTGAGAGTGGAATCGAGTGGGGGTGGTGGCTGGGTAAAATGGAAACTCTAAGTCCCTAAGGAAATGAGAATTAAGATATATATAAATATAGGTAAGGACGTTTTAGATATATAATTATAAAATAAGTGTATCAATGTCATTTCATTATATAATAGGGGTTGGCTAGGCAGAACAATGGCACACCTGTTCCAGATGTCAAGCCAGATTCAGCCTTCTTATACCATACCCGCCCATTTTCCATTTAAGAACTCGCCAAATCCATCCCATTAGGGATGAGGCATGTGGTACCTGTCAGGGCCTAATTCCACCCTTATATTGGAATAGCAAGCTCATCAATATTTGCTTTACAATTTTCTACTCATAAGAAAAAGGTTGATTCGACTAAGGCGAGTATTGGAAGAAGACTAAAGAGACTTGAACTTTAGCATTGTTTGTCACAAAATGACTGCTCTTAGACTTGAAACTACATCACGGTACATGTTGGTTCTTATCATGCACCAATGGTTCCTTCTTTTTTTACTTGTATTTGTACATATATAATATTTATATATATGTTTATACATAATTTTATTTTTTTATTTTTTTAAAAGGACTTCAAATTAAGACTGCATTGTATTATTTTACATATTTTATGCCCTTTCTTTGTTTTGTTTTTAAATTTTTATATAGATGTATTGCAGCTAAGAGATACATTAGAAATTTAACACCAATTCTTATTCATCTATTTGGAGGGCCATATTTTGAATGATCACAATAGTTATATGCTTGTGGAATTTTATTTGATCAGTAATAGTAAATAACATATTTAAAAGAAGTTGTAGCTGTTATTCAGAAAAAGAATAGGATGATAATAATGAAACTAGTAATGAGTGGAAATATATTTAATGCAACCATCACTCGTGTACACCATCTGGACTAGATGGACATGTTAATATATAATGTTTTGAATATATAGCTAAATTATAGTGAATGAGATAAATCATGTATGGGAGCATAATTTAATGGTAATGTAGCAAAAGCTTGCGGAGCATATGAGATGGTGCATAAGTTATGAGGTTTTCCTCCAAATGGGTTGGCGATTTTAAATGCATATACTAAAAAATTTTAACTTAAAGAATAGTAGGTGGTGGAATTTTTTGAAAATAAGATGTTTAAAAGAAGTGCATGTAATTTACAAGACGAAACTAACATGTTGCGATGATATGGAATAAGATTGATAAATGTATTTTTTTTTTTTTTTTTCCCTTTCTTTTCTTTTTTTGACAACTAATATCAAAACAGGTTCTTAGAAAATCAAAATGAAAACCATTATCTAAAGTTTAGAATAATATTGTAGTCATCTCTATATTAGAGAATAATATTTCACACTATCCGGTGTAGTGGATTATGGAGGTCTAGGAGAGAGGATGGTGTTGGTCGACATAGGTGGTGGTGATCAGTTTGAGACAGAGAGAGAGAGGGCAGAGAACCCCGGGGGCCGCCCGGGGGGGTGGAGGTTAACTTTGGGGTTAATTTAGTAATTCCACCCAATTACAATGATGTCAGTAATTTAGATGTTTATGGATATAAAGTAATGGGGGTAAATTTGTCATTTCACTACCAACCATCTATGAACATTAAGTTTCTTGCTCTGACGGTGTTAAAAGTGGTTTTCATGAAGGTTTAAACCGATGGTGCTAGAAATTTAATCTTTAATAAAAGTTATGACCTCAATAAAACAGAATGGTGAAATATGATTCATGCAGTGGACTCTAAATAGTTGAGACAAGGTTATGTTTAGTTGGGTTGAGTAATTATGTGTATTGCCAATTTGACTGGTCATGTAATATTGAGAGAAGGAGAAGTGATGGGCTAGTTAGGCTATATCAGTTGGTATGAGTTGAGGAATAAAGGTCTGATGTTTATAGAGTAGCTTTAAGGAATAAAGGTGCGATCAGTGATGTTCTCTCAACTCATATGAGACCCCTTGAGTAGATATTGAGTGCGCCACGCGCGCCATGTCACAAGTGTACCCACCCAATGAAACATAACTTATTATCTCGTTATCAGTAATTTTGTAAGTGGGCCAACTTTTTTTGAAATAACACATTGTCATTGGGTAGGTACACTAATAATATGGCGCGCTTGACACATCCAATATCTACTCAGACCCCCTTAGACCCAATTACCCCTAGTGTTTCATTTGCTGAGGGAATTCTTGGCACCCAAATAAAGCATGAAGGAAAGTTTTGAAGATTAATGAAGATGGAAACCGCCACTCTTTGCGGGGAAGTTATTGCAACCTAACTTGGAAGATTAACTTCTTTAAAGCGCAACTGGTGCCTTGTTTTAAAGTTACTTTTATAGTGATGTCTAGGAAATTTGTTGAAAACTGAGCTGTAATGTTCTTTTGAATGTATTCTTCAATAATTTTGGTTCTGCTCCCATCCTTTTAAGAAATGTACCTTCTGTAAGTGGTTCAAACGCATACTAAAATATAGAATTTGGGAACTCAGTCTTTGATTATGCATTTTGTTTAAATGTAACCTCTATAGCAAGGTTTTAATCTGATATTTCCTCCTCATGTCCTCTTTCCTTTATTCAGCCATACCTTCCCGTGCTAGAATGGCAAGACAAAAGATTTGTTTGCTTCCTGTTGACATGCAGTAAAGACATAGACTGTTATTGGTGATTGATTTATGTTGCAGGCTTTGCTTCGGAGTCGCTCACTCCAAAGAATGAAAATAACATTATTACAGACACTCCAGCAACTGTAGCAGCTGTTAAGAACCCCACCTCCAAGATAGTCTACGATGAGCACAACCATGAGCGTTACCCAACAGGTGACCCCAGCAAGCGGGCATTTGCCTATTTTGTTTTGACAGGTGGAAGGTTTGTGTACGCTTCCCTGATTCGCCTCCTTATCCTAAAGTTTGTTCTCAGCATGTCAGCCAGCAAGGATGTTCTGGCTCTGGCCTCTCTTGAGGTTGATCTCTCCAGCATTGAACCTGGCACCACTGTGACTGTTAAGTGGCGTGGAAAGCCAGTCTTCATCAGGCGCCGAACAGAGGAGGATATCAAGCTGGCAACCAGTGTTGATGTGGGATCTCTCCGTGATCCGCAGGAAGACTCAGCGAGGGTTAAGAATCCAGAATGGCTTGTTGTTGTTGGGGTTTGCACCCATCTGGGTTGCATCCCCTTACCAAATGCTGGTGATTTTGGTGGGTGGTTTTGCCCATGTCATGGTTCTCATTATGACATCTCTGGCAGGATACGCAAGGGTCCAGCGCCGTACAATCTGGAGGTACCAACTTACACTTTCTTGGATGAGAACAAGTTACTAATTGGATAAGCATCGAAGATGAGGTTTCTTTCCGGTGGATAATGAGACGTTAGGATCTCATCATTTTGTATTTCTTTCATAAATTGACTAGCACTTGTTGCATATATATTTATTTTTCTTCTTCCCCTATGGAAATGCTTAGTGATGGATATGTAACTATGCAAATTCCCATTGCTATTGAGGATGGTTTTGATCTGAAACTCAATAAGTTGTCCACAAATTATATAAAAATGTTTATCTTTCATAGAGGCTGCGTTTTTGATAATTTAATAATCCAGGTTATGGTGTTCAATGCTGATATTTCAATTATTATTATTATTTCTTTTATCCCAAATCATGTCTCTATTCATGAGGTGCAACCCATTGAACGATGAAGTTGCCTTGTTTGGTTCCATGTTGTGTAATAAGATCATGTTCGGCTGGTTGCTGAGCTATTCTAAAATTCCGAAAAGAATGTTGAACCAACTCAAAAATAGATGGTGTTCTTATGATTTTCCAGGATAGAAGTAAAAAGAATACACAATAAATTATTTTGAGAAATAGTGTATCTGATTTTTAATTATCCACTAAAGATGTGCATTGAACAATGTCTAGTCCTGTTGTATGCTCACAGGGATGATAGACGTAATTGAGAGACAATCATCATCACCGCTCAAAGATTCCTTTAACATACACCATGCCTTTCTCACTCAGCTGGAGCTCCTTTCTCATTTCCTCTACTTGCTGGTCATCTCCTTGAACGATGATCTCTGTCAGGGGTCCATCACCTGCAACTATCATTTTGACCTTGATCTGCTCCTTTCTTGATGCTCGTTTCCAGTAATAGAGTCCTCTGTTTCATTCCCAAAACATTAGTATGTTATCTCTAGTTACTGAGTTGGATGGTTGACAAGTAAAAGGGATTCTAGTTACTGAGTTGGATGAATAGAAAGTAAAAGGTTAGTGCAGTGCAGCACTTACGCCAACGGACTTAAGATGGTAAGCCAGAACCAATTATTGCCCACATCTGGAACAGTTATGGTGAGTACAAGGGCAACGCTCGCTAGGCTTACGCAGGTGCAGAATGTGAGAAATGCTGCTTGGCTTTGGCTTGGAACCATCATGCCCTCAAACCTTCAAGCAAAGAGAAACATGTGCATCAGACACACACACACTAAGCTAAAATAGCATGGGTAACGAGCTACGATTGAACCTTGGTCCGTGCTTAGCATGGCAGGGAATCAGAGTCTGTAGGTAACAAAATACAGTACCCACCTAAACAATAATAACAAGGGTAAAATGCAAAAAAAACCCCTTGAATTATGGGCAAATTGCAACTAACTCCCTGAATTACAAAAAACCTCCTGAACTATGAATTTGTTGCATTTCAGTCCATTCCGGCAACTGACTTAACCGGAAAAATAAAAAGTCTAATTTACCCTTACTGGAAAAATAAAAAGTCTAATTTGCCCTTATGACAACTCACCCAAGAGATAAGGATTATTTTTTTAATTTTTTTTTTTTCAGCCCAAAAGATACGTTCTCTCTGTTTTGTTTTACACTGGTCTCCGTCTCCTGCACCAACGCTGATGATCAAATTAACAGTGAAGAACTTGCTGTCGCTCAAAGCAATAAGGTCATAGTCAAGCGAACGACGTCACCACCGACGCGCAGATCGGCTACACTCACCTGTTTTCGACTCACCATGGATTGCGGCGCTTGATTTGAGGAAGCCAAATATACACACGCATATATAGTGAGAGAATGTTGAGAGGGAGATTGGGAATTGGAGTTGCATAGAGAGATCTGTGAAACCCAAAATTTTTTGGTCCAATAAGTTGCAAAGATGGATGTGTGTTTATATATATATAAATAGTGAGAGAGAGGTTCAGTGAGGACTAAGATACGATATATATATGTGTATATATAGATAGACAGTGAGAGTGAAAGAGACGACAAAGTGAAGAGACGTGGTGTTTGGTGTGCGGGTAGGTTATAAATTTATTCTAATTGGACTCAATTAGAGTAATCAGGAAAGGGAATTTTACCACTGCGGCGCTTGATTTGGGGAAGCCAAATATACACACATATAGTGAAAGAATGTTTGGGAATTGGAATTGCATAGAGAGATCTGTGAAACCCAAATCGTCGCCGAGAATGTTGAGAGGGAGATTCGGGCTTTGGCGGTGGACTTCGAGATCGATCACATCTCGAAACCCAAATCTTCACTACTCTTTGAACTCTTTTGGAGATTGAACAAGAAAATCAGAATCGCCCAAATCATCCTCGTCGCTGCCGTAGTCTCGCTGCCGTCGTCTCCTGCGCCTGCCCCGCCACCGTCTCTTGGGCCGACGTACTCGCCGGTGTTGGTGGTGGTGTGTATAATATATATATTTATATACGTGCATACATACATATATATATATATATATATATGTCTGTGTGTATCTCTGGGTTATGGTGGTGGCAGTTGTACTTGTTCGATTGGGTTTGACGGTGGTGGTGGTGGTGGTGGTGGTCGCAGGGTGGTGGTGGTTGGTGGCTATATGATAATTTGGTATTTTCATATATGGAAAGGCATTATTGTCCAAAAAATTCAGTTTCTATGTCGCGTGAATCTCACGTGCTCATTTTTGGATTGCCGGCAGTCAGAGGGTGTGATCTGCAACTTTTTTGCATAGTTCAGGAAGTTTCTTGCATTTTTAGTAGTTCAGGGGTTAGTTGCAGTTTTTCCCATAGTTCAGGGGTTTTTTTGCATTTTACCCTAATAATAATAATAATAATAATAATAATAGCATACTAAAAATGTGCGTTTCTCATGAGGGTTGAATTGAAGGCCTGTGGCTTAAGCATTGATGGTCTGAACATTGAAGGTGGTGGTGTTCAAAACTTCTTTAATTTGCCAGCAATATAACAAATTGAGCAAAGGATGTGCTTTGTCCAAAAATATATGAAAAAAAAAAAAAAAAAAAAGAACAAACATAAAATATAATAGTAGACCAACAGCAACAAGAGTTAGAAATGTAATTCGTAGAAGATAAAGATAAGCAGAGGGAGGGGGGAAATGGTAGGTGGTGGGGTTAATTTACCCATTACTTACGTGATGGTTTCTCCTCTATCTAACACCACAAAATTGTTGCGAGTGAAGAAAGAGAGAATTTCTCCAGCCAACTGGTTAGGCACTTTCTTCCCTTCTCCTTCTCTTATAAATGTCTTCTGCACAATCTGAGTCAACAAACCACAATGAAATTTTTATGTCATCCCTAAAATGTGAAGACCAAAAAATAACAATATATAACAAATTATCTATAAATTTCTCAGCCCAAATAACATAGCAACTTCATGAATCACTAATTTACTCGATCAACCAAGATGTCCATTAATTAATTAATTATTATTATATTATTATTTAATTTTAAAAATAAAAAGAAAAATTGAAATCCTCACCTACATATTAGCCAAGTTATAAATCAAAATAATTGAGAAAAAGAAGGAAATTTAGTTAGGCACCTTAGATTTAACAGAGCGCTTGATGAGGGACCATAGGCCTGGAACAGAGATGACAAAGAGACCCAAAGAAGTGTAGTAGCTGGCGGACGAATAGCCCACACCGTCTGCGAGTAGAAAGACGAGGTTGTTGTGATTCTCTCCTCCTCCAAGTAGTGCCGAAGAAGAAGATGATGATGATGATGTTAATGTAACAACAACATCTTGGAGGAGGAGAGAGGAGGAGACTCCAACTACGAGCCTCCTCCTCCTCCTCCTCCTGGTGGGTCTTATTGGGGTTTGAGCCGGTCCAAGCCACGGTTGGTCTTCGCTGAATTCTCTTCTGTTTCTGAATTTGGAAGGATAAGAGAGCGTATGGGATGATATTACTTTAGCTGCCATTTCGCACAACCACCAGAGAGGATAATAGATGATAGATAGATGAGCAGACTCTACTTTTGTGTTGTGTTGTCTGCCTATTTATTTTACATTTACGTCTTATCTCATCACCATCCCTCAAATTATCCCATGTTACAATTGAAAAATATGAGATAAAGTTTGTAAGTGCAAAATTTCGCTCAACCAATAATGATTGAGAAAAATAGAACAACACACTCAAGAAACAATAAAAATAAATAAGA
>JAOTQH010000031.1:7526901-7548718 GCA_025631255.1 Cornus kousa
GGGTACCACTGTCGATGTAAATTCGCCACACCACTCTCTCCTTCCCACTATTACCTTTATCATTTTGTAAATTCATGACTCAAATTCAGTTTGGCACCCCCTTCATTTTTTTTTTTACAAGTGTCACCTTCTCTCACTTTCTATCCCTTTGTGTCTTCACAATATATTTAAAAAAATGAAAATCGTGAAGGTAAAATTTTGAAATCATTACTAATAAATAAAAGTGAACGCCGACATTAAATTTTTAATTTACTTATATGTGTTTATAACTTTGAAAAATTTTAATTTACTTATATGTGTTTATAACTTTGAGTTAAATAATAATGAACTTATTGTGTTTATTTCTCTAGTACTGTTTCAAAGTTTTAAGTCGTGTTTCATTTGCTAATGAATGTGATAATTCTTCAAGGTTAAACCAAATTGTCGCTCAACAATTGAATTTTTCAAGGTTATCTTGGGCATGATTCAAAAGAACAAGTGGTTTGTGCTCTCACTGTCGTGCATTGAAATTGATGCCTTTTGAGGATTTGAGGTTGTCATGCTGCTCGCTAGATGGATAAAACTTCTCATTGGTTGTGTTATCAACTCCATATAATAGAATAAAAGCAGCGTTCATTGATTTACAGTAGCATATCAACAAGTTCCATGAAATTTGAGGACAGTTGGTCAATAACACTATCTCTGTCCCTTAATTGAGTGTTATATGATTTGAAAGAATTTCCTTTGCAGTTCATCACTGTTAGAATATTATGATAACATTCAGAGTAAAGTGTATATCTCTGTCATGGTAGTTGGGAGTAAAATTATTTGACAAGATTTGTCTTTACAATCCTTCTCTGTTGTAATATTTTGTGAGGTCATATAAAAGCAGTTGTTTTTAATTGTTGGTCTGCGATAGAATCCATGTGTTTCATAAAAGAATTCAGTTCGTTGTTGACGTATTTTTATCTCTTACTTTGTGGATTTATGGTCTGTATCCAGTTGTCAGTTTTATATTGATTTATACTGTTAAAATAACTTTCTTATTAGCCCAAAACTTAACACTTTGGTGATGCATAAAATTTTGTATATATTAGGAAGATGAATTTGTCATGGTCAATAAGGTGTTTTTCTATGAAAAGACTTAACTACTTCTAATTGAATGTTTAAAATTGTCAATAGTCCCCATCTGTGTATTAGGAATAACCAGTATCTTTGGGTGGATTCTCCAGCAAAGCAAGAGAATAGAAGATGCTAAGCTTGCAAGAGATTTTCAAACTACCTTACAAGAATTTCAGAAAGTTCAACAGCTTGCCTCTGAGCGCGAGTCTACTTACTTGCCTTCTGCTTCTCCATCTTCCTTCATGACTACGTATACATTCGTATCTTTTTCTTTTAAAACATTTTAACTCTACTTACCTCTGATGCATAACCATTTTACTTTGTTGTGCTTTTGGAAGCAGCACTAACTCTGGTGAATACTCGGTGCCTAACATGGAACAGGAGAACCAACCATTTCTCACAGAACAAAAGAGGTAGGCACTTTTGATCGTAACAATGAGTACGTTGGTACTTAAAAGGTACTTGGTATGGTCTGTATTAATCGACGGTGTTAGGTGGGGTGGACTTTACAAACTACAAACCTAGATTTTGGCATTACTTGTACAAAGCAAATACCCCCTCAAACTCAAACCCGCATTCCACGCTTTATAGCTGACTTTTCCCATGACAAGCAATTACCCCTAGTTTTCTAGTACTCATATATATATATATATATATTATATGTATTTCTAACAAAGATATGGTGTCCTTTCAGTGTCTGCCCAATGCCAGTTACCTATATTTTCTTATACTTGTTCTAAATGCAGTTGAATTAAGAGGCTCTGTATCCATATAGATTAGATATTTCTAGTGCATTATTTTTTAATGGGGGTTGGTACTTTGTTCCTTCAGAAATGGTAGGAAACATGAAGCCAATTGCTGGTTAAAAAATTGCCTACAAGTGTTTGAATTTCCTTAAAAACCTTTGATGTGATCCAACAAGCCACTGCATTCCCCCAGGAACTGAAGATAGGTATAAATAGCCAGGCGAGGAGGAAACTTAAATGTATATAAAATGTTGGTCTAGGCAGTGAAAAAGAGCAGAAAGGTTTGTGCTGCCAATTCCAAGTTGAGTTGAATATTTGGAGGATCATAATCATCAATGCAAGTGGCTAGATGATAAAGCCCAAAGAAGTCACACACCAAAGAAAAAAAAGCGGAAAAGAACAGGGTAAAGCTAGAGAGAAGTACATAAAACTAAAGTTTAAGACTTGGATCAACAAATTGCACTCTCAAGCATGGAGCTTGTTTGCAAGGTTATAACAAGTTTCTGCTAATTTTTCTTTGAGTGAAGAAAAGCACATCATTGTGTTCCTGCCCACCTTTTGGAGTCAAAATTGTGTAGTATCTTTTGGCATCTTTTCTTTCAAGAAAAATATCCCTTATTAGAGATTTCCAATTGGCTCTTGTACGTGGCTCTTGCTAGAAAATTTGATTTTAAAGGTTGGCAGCAGCATGATTTGAAATTAGGAACTGAAAAACAAAGGAACCAGATACAGTTCCATAAAACTCGGTGCATCTATGGGGGCAAGTACCTCGTTGTTTATAGTGTTGGCCAACTTTTCAATTAAATTCGGAGTATGTATTTTATTCATTTTTGAGTCAGTTAGCTAGAAGATACTTTTGATCCATAGATGACTTATGACTACGAAGCATAAAGACCAAGCATCTTATGGTGAAAAGCTAAAGTCAACTTCAAGAATTGATTATTTACCAAATTAGATGTGCATTTCATGCATTGGTAGTTTAAAAATGTATATAGAACATTTATAATGCACCATGGTTTGATAAAATGGATTCAAAATTTGAAAGATAAGGTTTTTAAGTATGCTAGGCTAAGATAAATCAATCAA
The DNA here is from genome assembly GCA_025631255.1 of Cornus kousa. Taxonomy (NCBI): domain Eukaryota; kingdom Viridiplantae; phylum Streptophyta; class Magnoliopsida; order Cornales; family Cornaceae; genus Cornus; species Cornus kousa. The sequence continues at coordinate 7,529,835 of JAOTQH010000031.1, forward strand.
GCCTTATGGGAACTGATGGATGCATTTTGGACCGAGTTTGATGGGCTGAGCCAATGATGGATTGGTCAGCAATCAAGCAATACTGAAGGATCAGGACTTGGATCATTTATGGCATTGACCTGAGACTTCTACTTTTGACAGACAACTAAAATTAACTTATTTCTTTCAAGACTTAAGTTGTCTATCATATATATATAGCCTTTTTAGGTTTTGAAACATACAAAGGCCTCTTAGAACAATTGCATATAGGGAGTTCTAAAGATTTTTTTCTACAGAAAACCTTTAAAACAGCATTCACATATGTTTCTATTTTCCATACACACTGCATTAGATGATGGGCATGATGGTTTCTGAATGTTGAGATGCGGTTTTGAGTTGTTCTTTATATACCCGCATCAAAGATGATCACACAATAGCAAGTTTGGATTGCTAGCCATGGTGATCAATCATGGAGATAAGAGAAGATTACGTTGGTGAACGAGTTCGTTGATTGATAGCTGCGTAGTTCAAGGTAGGTTATAAGTTGTAGATCAGGGTTAACTACATAATTTCATTGGCTTTTAGAATCTGGTTGCTTGGTTGTATACTTTCTTCTTAGTGGAGGTCCAGAGTCTCGTGGTTTTACCATCATAAAGTTCTCCATGTATTTACCTTTATAAGGTTCTCCATGTATTTAGTATTCTTTGATGTATTAGAGTCATGTATTTACCCTTATGAGGTTCTCCATTTATTTAGTATTCTTTGGCGTGTTTAGTAGTGGTACCAGAGCATATTGGTCAGGGACATTTCCCTTCAATTAGTATTACAGTGGGAAACTCTATTAACTAAGTTAGATCGTGGATACGTTTAATTAAAGTGGATCCACTACTAGACCTTTTTTTTTTGTTTTTATATGGAACTAATTATTACTAGAAAGCTAGAATGACGGCATTCACATGATCAATTGATGGAACAAGTTGGGATGTTAATGCGAATGGATGGATTCATCCAACTCAAACTGTTGATGGAGAAACTGTGCAAAACCTAGAGCTGAAAGGTGTAAAAGTGATTATGAACAATGTATTTGGCATTCTGATTGCAGTCTTTAGTGCAGTGACATCAAATGAATTTGGTAAAATATCAAGTTGCAATGTATGTAAAGAAGCTTGAGACATGCTAGAAACCACAAACAAAGGAACATCAGCTGTTAAGGTCTCAACATTACGTACCATAGTAGAAAATTTTGGTATGATGAGGATGGGAGAAAATGAAACCTTTGATGAGTTCTATGGAAAGCTTAATGGCATAGTAAATAGTAGCTTGAAGATAGGTGAAAGATTTATGAAATTAAAGCTGTAAGAAAATCTCTTAGATCTTTACATTCTAAGTTTCAATCAAAAGTAACTACTATTGAAGAAAGTAGAGATGTAGACCAGATCAAGTTAGAGAAGTTGACTTGTGAAGTAAACTTCCCCCCAAATAAGAAAACTAGAAGTCCTATTTCCCATTCATTTAAAGAAAATTCTGAAGATACCAAGAGTGACACTTTTAAAGAAGAGATAGCGCTTCTTAAATGGAAGTTCAACAATGTTCTGGAAAAGAACAAGAATTATTACAAGTGAGGTTTTCCATAGAATGTCTTGTTATATTGAGTGATTGAGTTATAAAGTAAGGAGCTTTATTGAATACGTAAAAGATTGGTCAAGCACAACACCTACACAGCATTGGATGACTGGTCATTGGAGATCAAATAATGGATTGTAGGAGGATCACATGAGGAGTGAATTTGTTAATAGAGAAGACTGCATGCCTGGAGTCTTTGAGTTAGGGCTGCAACTCGGGCAGGCTAACCTGAGCCCAACCCAAAATTTTTTGGGCTTGGGCAGTGTTATTTGGAATTCGGTTCAGGCTTGGGCTGAGAAAGAGGAACTTGAATTCATGGAGAAACTATGTAAAACCTAGAGCTAAAAAGTGTAAAAGTGATTATGAACAATGTATTTGGCATTCTGAGTGCAATCTTTAATGCAGTGACATAAAATGAATTTGATAAAATATCAAAGTGCAATGTACGTAAAGAAGCTTGAGACATGCTAGGAACCACAAACAAAGGAACATCATCTGTTAAGGTCTCAACATTACTTACAGTTAAGAGTATAAAATACTAAGAAGATTTAGGTGAGAAGTAAGAGGAGAGGTGAAGAGAAAGTGATTAGAGAAAAGGTTTTGGGCAGACGACTGATCATCCATCTGTCCCTTCACCTTGCCACATATTTATATTAGAATAGAGACAAATACAATAATACCTTTGGGGTAAAATAACCAAAGAAAATAACAACTAACTATAAAATATAATAACAACACTCCCCCTCAAGCTGGAGCATATAAATCAAACATACCCAGCTTGAAAGACAAACGTTGAAAGGAAGCATGAGGTGATGGTTTCGTGAGAATATCTCCCAGTTGATCATCTGAGCGAATATAAGGAGTGACAATCTCTTTCTTCATCAGCAAGTCCTGTATAAAGTGACAATCAACCTCTACATGTTTAGTACGCTAGTGGAACACATGATTACTGGCAATAAATATAGCGGCCTGATTGTCACAATGCATATGCATAGGAGTAGGAATATTGACACCAAGATCTTGAAGGAGAGAACGAACCCTTAACATCTCAGAGGCAGTATGAGCCATAGCACGATACTCGGCTTCAGCACTAGATCGGGCAACAACATTTTGCTTTTTACTATGCCAAGTAACTAGATTCCCACTGACAAAGGTACAACAACCAGAAGTGGACCGCTGATCAGAATGACTACCAGTCCAGTCAGCATCACTAAAACCAATCACAAATAGGGAAGCTGAAGGCTTTTACAACAAACCTTTCCCTGGTGTTCTCTTCAGATATCATAAAATACGACAAACAACATTAAAATGGGGTTGACAATGAGTATGCATGTACTGACTCACCACACCAACGACATAAGTAATATCAGGCCGTGTAACTGTAAGATAAATCAACTTTCCAACCAATCTCCAATATCTACCCACATCAGCATACTGTGCCCCTTGCTTACCTTTTTTTTTTGATAAGTACTGTGCCCCTTGCTTACCATCAAGCTTATTAGTGGAATCCATAGGAGTATCAACCGGTCGAGCACCTAAAAGACCAGTCTCGGACAGAAGATCGAGCACATATTTCCTTTGAGATAAAGAGATACCCTGACGAGAACGAGCAACCTCAATCCCAAGAAAATAATGAAGAACATCCAAGTCTTTAGTATGGAAGTGTTGGCCCAAATGTCTTTTCAAATCAGCAATACCTACGGAGTCACTTCCAGAAGAGTGATGAACAAAAACTGAATGATCAGAAGTAGAACGGTGGAAACCATAGGCAAGTACCACGGCACTAAAGCGATCAAACCTAGCACGGAGGGACTGCTTTAGACCATATAGAGCCTTTCACAGTCAACAAACAAGATTTTCGCTACCAGCAACACCATAACCTGGGGGCTGATCCATGTACAGTTCCTTCTGAAGATCACTGTAGAGGAATGCATTCTTCATATCAAGCTGGTATAAGGGCCAAGAACAACTGACAACAACAGGAAGTAAGAGCCGTACAGAATTTAAATGAGCCACAGGAGAAAAAGTCTCCAAGTAATCAATGTCATAAGTTTGTGTGTACCTTTTAGCAACCAAGCGTGCCTTAAGACGCTCAACAGAACCATCAGGAAGGTACTTAGCAGTATAAACCCAACGACAACCTACTGATTATTTTCTGGTAGGAAGAGTAGTAAGCTCCCAAGTCAGATTCTTATGAAGGGCACTAATTTCCTCATCCATAGCATGTTTCCATCTAGACGAAGATAAAGCCTGCTTATAACATGTGGGAACAAAAATAGAGGACAAAGCACAAGCAAAGGGCTGCAAACAAGGTGAAGCATGATTATAGGACACAAAATGAGCAATAAGATGTTGAGTACAATTGCGTTTACTTCGTTGAATTGCAATTGGTAGATCATCAGTGTTAGGAGTAAAGGAGGAAGAAAGAGGAACCTCTGACGGCGAAGATGTGGTATCTGGACTAAAAGAAACAATACGCCTATGTTGGAATCACTGATAAACCTGCAAGGGAGGATTAGTCGAAGGAGAAATAGGTGGAAAAGTTAATGGTGCAGGAAGAGTTAAGCAAATAAGTCTCCCCCTCATGGCAAGATATGAGATCTGTATATAAGAGATCTCTAGATAAGGAAAAGAAAGAGGTGGACTCAAAAAAGGTAACATTGGCACTAACAAAGTAATGTCGAGACTCAGGATAGTAACAACGATAACCTTTTTGAGTCTGAGAGCACCCAAGAAAAACACATTTGCAGGCGCGAGGAGATCATTTGTCCCAACCTAGACAAAGAATATGAAATATGAACAATGGTAACACAGCCAAAAACACGAGTGAGCCGAAAAGGTGAGAGACTATGGTAGAAAAGAGAAAAGGGAGGTTGATGCTGGCAGAATTTCAAAGGAATTTGTGTTTTTCATAAACTTTCCTATTTTGAAAGTTTCCTTATTTTGAGTAGTTTTCTTATTTTCATCAGCTTTCCTTTTAGAGTAGTTTTCTGATTTTCAGCAACTTTCCTATTTTGGTTTTATTTTATATTTGGTAGTTAGCTAATATAAGGCCAGGAATGGGGAGGAAGAAATTCTATATAAAGCCTTGTAATTTCTAGGGTTCAATTAGTTTTAGAATTACAGAGAATTCTTTTGCAGCAAATATAGTTTACCTTTCAATTCTCCTTTCTCTTGCTTTTTTGTTCTTATTTTGTTTCAATATTGCTGTGGAGACGATTTATTCATTTCCTCTTGGTAAAGCGGCATCAGTTTGGTATCAGAGCTATAGTTCAGCTTTTCGACTGCTCAGTCATGCCTCCACGACAACAACGGAGAGGAGGAAATCATAGGATGCAGAATCTGGCTAAACCCATACCCAAGCAACACGAAAGCGAGATAAAGTTTTTGCGGAGACAAGTTAAGTTGTTGACTCAACTATTGGGTCAACGTGTTGTCAACTCGCCATTTGATGACAATGTTTCAGTGGATGATGATGTGTTAGACATCGAGACTATTGCGAAAAATTCATTCTATTTTTGCGTCGCCATAGATCACTTGACAAGCGGATTGATCGTTGTTGGTCGACAGATGTCAATTTCCAGATTTATGATTTTTGTGAGGACAACCTTGAAGAGGATTTTTTCAATCCTTTTTGTAGTAGCGCAACATCCAGACTAACACCTATTTCACTTGATGAAAGGCGTTGGAATGGTGGCTTTGTGAAGGAAATTCCTGAATTTGTAGGAAATCTTGGTGGAGAAGAAAAACAACTTTTGATCGAGGAAGATGATGCAACCCCAATGGTCAAGCCAAAATATGATGATTGGTTATGCAAATGCTACTATTGATTCCGACACGTGAGGATGATGAGGAAGTTACAAAAGAAGGATCTCAAGATAAAGTATGTGCGGTTGATCATGAAGATTTTGGATCCATTGAGATGAAAGACAATATATTTTTCATTAAAAATAACCATATCATACGAGAATAATCATACACAAATATAACAAAATCCATTCAAACTAGTAATGCGGGAAGGTCCCCATATGTCCGTGTGGACTACAACAAAGGACTCAGACTGTCGATCATGACTACTAGGAAAAGAGCTACAGTGATGGTTGCCCAACTAACAAGCTTCATATTCTAAACTAGACACATAAATCAAATTAGGATTAGCTAACTTGAGTTTAGCACTTTAGCCAATGATGGATGACCCAGACGAAAGTGCCACTGAAGACGTGACACTGTAGCACGCAAAGCAGATGAAATGAAGGAACAACCACCAGGATCCAAATAATATAGGTCGTCCTTCTCATCTCCCGAACCAATCATCTTCTTCGTCATGAGGTCCTAGAAAACACAATAAATAGGAGAAAAGGTTACAGAACAATGTAATGATTTAGTAAACTGACTAACTGAAAACAAGTTAAAGGGAAAGTTAGGAACATAGAGACCAGAGGGTAAAGATAAGGAATTTGTGGGATGAAGAACACCTGTCCGGCCGAGAAGAATCATCATCCAATACAATTTGACGTTTAACAGGGTTCAAATTAGAAAAGAGAGAGGGTATACCAGACATATGGGGGCTTGCTTCAGAGCCAATAACCTAGTATGAAGGAGAATGGGCCACACATGCAATATTACCTGAATCAGCTAATGAAGCAGTGGGAGTAGATGGAAGCCCGGTGCGCAATGTCTGAACCAACTCGCTGAGCTAAGTAGTGAGTGCATCATGTGAACTAGAACCAAGATTTCCAAACAGGGCAGGAGTCGACTATGGCTGTGTAGTACCATCAATGACCTGATGTGCATAATTCGACTTGCCATACTTCGCCCAACAATAAGGTTCATTATTCAGTATAATTAGTGCCACCACAATGATCGCACTTCCTGTCACCGCGGCCACCGATACGACCACCCCCTTTAGAACCACCACGAGAAAACGACCTGCACGACCACCACAAAAACTATCCACGACCTCCACTACTGGAGACTAAAGCAGAGGACTCTAAAGAAGTGACAGTGGAGCTTGTCACGGTGGAGCTTTGTCCCAAGGATGTGCGCAATAATCGAGAATAAGCATTAGCAGCAATAGGTAGGGTCTCACTCGCAAGAATCTGTTCTTTAAAGCCACGGAGGTCTGAGTCTAACCCAGATAACAAAGAAGCAATCATAAATTCTTCCCAATGTTGTTTTTGTTGCTCCAAGTCAGTAGTAAAGGGCCGATGTTGTAGTAATTGACCCCACAAATTTTTCAATATGCTGTAGTATTCAGACAATGATTTTCCAAACTGCTAAGTAGTGAAAATTTTCTCATATAACTCATAAACCTGATAAACATTACTCTTTTGTTACTTATAAAATATAAAATAAAAAAAAAATAAAAAAAAATAAAAAATTACTCTTTTGCGGGTAAGATTCTGCAATCGAGTCCCAAATCTTCTTAGAGGAGCCACAAAATTCAACCGTAGTAGCAGCGTTGGGCTATCATATATGCTAACACTCTCCCTCAAGTTAAACAATTTACCACGATCAAAGAAGAACCCAAGTAAAGCCTTAGAAGACATATAAAAAGAAGAAAAATGAGAGAATTGTATAGAGGTTTGAATGAGATAATCACTCATTCACAGCTCTAGTATTTATAGATAAAAATAGCACATGCTCATATTACAAGAAAGAAAATTAAATCAAATCTAAATCAAATCACAACATATTTTATGCCATGATTTGTGGCTATCAAATCTTTGTTAGTATGGTAAGTCATTTCATAAATCGTGGCAATCATATCTGCTAACAATTATTGACTAAAACACCCTTGGATAATTTTTAGCCATATACCAACCCGTTCCAAGCTCTATCACGTTGATGTATAAACATCATTTGCAAGAACATCGGGCTTACTTGGGTGAAATTGGAACCACCAAAGTGAACAAAAATGCAAACATAGCATTCGTATGATCATTCTTTTCCTCCTTCAGTTTTGAAAATCTGGAACCACCATCATCTTGATCCACCAAATTAACTTGCTGTTTAGTTTTTTCCTTTCAAACAAATTTTACAAGGTAAAAATGTCGTTTCACATGCACATTAACGGTAACATGACAGATTGGCCTCGCTACTTTTTTTATAATTTAGGAGTTAGTTGCTTCAATAAGGGAGGTATTTGCAATTTTCTTATACTTAAGGGGAGTTTTCTGCAATTTACCCAATAATTTTTTAGTTACTGAATTATACTTGATAAAAGCTCAGATCTATTCCCTTTTGTTGTGGCACAACTGAACTTCTATCCAAAGTAATTGTCGTTAAACTTCATATCAGATGTGCTACAAATGGAACACATGTATTCTTCCATGCCTCTATTACTTTTTCATACTAGGTTTTATGTATGCCTGCAGGCTATTAGTTGTTGAAGCATAGAGCTGCTATTACATTTGAGATATTGTAGACTCCTGTAACGTCGTCGCGATATTGCTGATACTAAAAATTCTTATCTAAAGAATGCATTTGATATATGCCCCCACCATCATCATGAACATATAGTTCTGAGTACAAATCCAAATTGCTTCCTTTTGTATGCGAGTAAATATTACTTTGTCAAAGTATGTATGCTTGTCCAAATTCTCATGCCATTCGGTTATCCTCAAGACCTTCAACGGGCGCCATACCCAAGCTAGCCTTATTTCCTTGCTTGTACTATAAAAATACTGTTATCCTACTTTCCAATACGAACCTAATCATGGAATCCATCTAAAACTTTAGTTGTTGCAAACTATGTAATTCCGGCCCAGCCCCTGCTTATTTGTAACTAAACTTGTTATACTTGGCTTGACAAAGATAATTGGCCTTGTGATTGGCCCATTGATGTCAATTTCTCTGATACTTAACAAATAAAAACTATTAAAGCAATTGTCTCGCCTTCAGATTAACCATAGATGTTGTGTCCATATATATTTATGTAACGTGCTTCTTTCTGTTTGTCCAGTAACACAACAATCTGAGAGTTCATCATCACAAAAAGTGATTTATGATGAGCAGGAGCATATCACTGTAGCACGTGCTCTACAGAAATATCTTGTGAAGGCAAAGATGTGTAATTTATCATTTCCGATTAAATTTCCAATACAGAATCCAAGAAGACCACAGAGCACACAGCTACCTCCTGTTACATCATCAAGAATCCTTCCCCTGATACGCTCAAAGACAGTTCCTCGATGCAGACCCATTGTAACACCTGTAAACAGCCCAATATTCCCGAATGCAGCTCCTCCAAGCAGACCATTAAGTGAAACAGTGAGAGAGAGACCCATATGCCCGAAGACAGCTCCTCAGAGTCAACCTGTAATCACAACAGCGAGTGACAGGTCCCTTCCATCACCTGACAGCCCCAGGTTCCAACCACCAAAGTTTCCCGCAGCTGGAGCAGCACCTTATATTCCTGTTCGGCATTTTAGGGCACACCATGGAATTGCACCGCCAGTGACGATAAGAAATGCAATACCCGTTTTCTCTGCACCACCACTTCCTCCACCTAAACAGCCCTCACAGTTGAGCCGGCCTCTACCTTTGGGCATTGCTCCACCCGTCTGTATTCGGCAGCCTGTGCCAGTTTTTGCTGCTCCACCAGTTCGTATAGAGGAACCACCTGCTTCTATGGCTTCTACTAGCCCAGCATCCAGCCCAGCAGTGCAGGTAGATAAAACGGAGAGTTCATTCCAGGAGAAGACGCGGGAATCTGAGGTGATACAGGACTTGCAAGAGCTAAAGATATGATGCCAAGCAGAGCAGGTTCTGAATTGCAAGAACATGTAGGTTATCTACCATATTCTTCATTCTATAAGTTCTATTTAGGTCTTAATCCTGTCCATTTCTCTATTATCATTATTATTATTATTTTTTCTGTTATGAAGAGCTACCTGGCTTGTCACCTTAAGCCTAAGCTGTCGTATATCTCTTTGGGTTGTCCACCCTGGGAAATTGCTTGTTTGGCTTGTTGAAACCAGTGGTGCGTACAAAATTTGGACCTTATACATTATAGAAACAGATGAAAGTGAAGGAATTGAGAATTATATTTGCTTTCTGATTTGACTCTTGTTGGGATTTGGCTGTTACTAGCAGCAGACTTGCTCCACCAAATACATGGCTTGAGCAAATAATTTCCTAGTTTTGCAGGGTGATCTAGTGCTGTATTTGGTCATGTATTTCTTGAAAGTAGTCCAGTGTGTGTCAGACCGTAAGATTTTGAAGTTCAATTTTAGTCCGTCCCTAGTTCGGACGAAACAGAATGTATTGCCCGACTCCATGTGTAGCCTGTTTATTGAGTGTGGGTATACAAATGTACAGGTCAATGGTCCAAGGATAGGCACTGCCTTAACTCAAATACCAAAACAATATATAAAGTACAATGCACTTCTTCTCATGCTTAATCAATTTATGGTGTAGGTTGGAGCACATTGCATTTCAAAAGTGCATGTTACTTAACTAGTGTGTTTAACCCCACGGGGTTGGCCTAACGGGTGATAACTTGGGCCCTCGTGCCTCATGAAATATCAGATCTCAAGTTCGAGACTTTGGGTAAACAATTTCCCCGCGGGGCTCCTTTATTTAGCTACTGGTCTGTGAAATACATGGTACCGAATGCTTAATGTTATCCTTTAATTTTTGGTAGACAAGGTACATGCGTGCACACACTATACTGTCCCATTTGGGGCTCAAATCACTCACCTTCCCTTAGCCTGGCTTTGGGGAGGGGAGGGGAGGAGAGCTCATATACCCCCTGGCCTGGTTGTTGCTTTTTGTCACCTTCTAGTTTCTGTTACTCCGCTCATTTCATAAAGTATTCGACCCGGTTTAACAACAGCTATCCAAAATTCAGGGGATCCTTTCCCCGAACCCATAACCCAAATCGAATCGAATAGTAATTCACATGGATATAGGAAAGGCCTGCTATATTTGTGCACAAACTAAAGTTTGAAAAACCAATATTTTTTGTAAGTTCCATTGTAAACAATGCCAAATCGGCTTTCTCTCTTTCTTCGTTCTTTCTTTCTTTTATTTATTATATATATATATATATATATATATATATATTTGGGACCTTATTTTTAACAAATAGGCAAATATTGGTCTTGAGTTGTCCTGAATAATTGACAAATTATTACACTGGTTTGGGACCAATCACTATTGGACACCTAAGCAAATTTGTTAAAAATGTGTATTTATTCAGTTTATTGCTTAGTTGTCGATGGTGATTGGCTATGGTTCTAGGACCATGTAACAACCCAATCTTTGTATGGAGTTCATGCATCAGAAAGTAGGCTCTTTAGCATTTGGTGTCAACAGGGTCTGGTAATCTGGAAGCTTTTTTTCTGCTCAGCGGGGGGAATATGTCGTTTGGCAGCACAGGTGGTGTTCTGAAACGTTTACTTTATTTTTTTGCCATAAAAGAAACCCAAATCAACAACCATATTGATCGCACAATTAAGTTGTTAACAGGATCTATCACATGTTTAATTTATTTTTTTGCCATAAAAGAAACCCAAATCAACAACCATATTGATCGCACAATTAAGTTGTTAACAGGACCTATCACATATTCAGGGTGTTAGACGACATACAAAAATATAGATAAATGTAACTTGAGAACTCTTATTGTATCAAGTAAATTCAAAATTTCATACTTTACAGTTTCAACATTCTCTTCCTTCTGCCCAAACTCTTCAAGCTTCCACTGTGCGAAGAACATGAATTTGACAAAAAGCTCACAACTTTCACCACTTTGCATAACTACAAGCATAAATTTACATGGAAGCTCAAATCTTTCACCATGGGATATCGGACATCAATAGAAGTTGCAGCCTTCAAAAAATTCAGACAGAAAGCAACTAACTTTTGTAGAATCGGATCTCAAGCTACAAAAACAACAATTAATAAAGATGTCAATGAAAGTTGACTTGCTGTCTTTAAAAGTTGAATCAACAATAATAGTCGCATCCGCTTAAGCCAACACAGACTTTTGTCTCTTCATTTACATCGATCTATAAGAAATGATAATGTATTTTTTGCTCGACTCACAAAGAGCAATTCTAGGATCAACACTGGAATAAGCAAGTCAGATATGTTTGTCAACTTAACGATAAGTGAAAATAAAAGACTACAAATGTTTTAGTCCTTGCCACAATTTTTTTTCCCCAGGTGATTAACTTGGTACAAGCGTTACTTACAGAATGTACATGTATTCAGACCGGGAAATCACACCAGGCATACAGCCGCTACAGCTACCAAGTTAGCACAAGAAAGATGCCATGAGCGCTGTTTTAATGGCTGAGCTACCTATATGCACATAGAACACTTTACAAAACAGATTTGAGTTCGGCATCTAAGCAGCAAAGGCGGTTTCCATTGCTCGCAATATCAAAGCAGTATCAAACCGGAAATTTCGGAAGCTCCAGCCAGTGCCTGTATCAGGCGAATGAGCATCAACTACAGGTTTAATTAAATGACTCTCCGTTATTACTGAATTATTCACTGTAGAACTGTTCTTTGCCTTCCACACGCTGATTCCTAGACAAAATTAACATGATCCATCAGCAAAATGAGTAGAGCACAATCTTGGTTCTTTTTCTTGTACGAGGAAATCCAAGATGATCCACGTAAAGAATTTTAGAATTCATGTATGAAGGCAAGCATTATAATACAATTTTAGAACAACCCAGATTCCTCTTTTTCTTTTTATCTTACAGTTTCATCCATGAGGTTCAAATTAATCCTATAACTGGCATCACCACTATGGTTCAAACTAATATGAGAACAGAACATGTCAGGGATTTACCAAAATATATCTATTCAAGGGAAAAAAAAAAAAAAAAAAAAAAAAAAAAGCAAACCTTTCAAAGGCTTGTCAGGTTTTGGTACTACTGGTGGTTGATGTGTTGAAATCCATCCTTTCAGAGCTCTGCAAGAAGACATTTAATCTTATTTAAGTTGGACCAAGAAAGTAAAGCCTATGGGGATATTTTGTAAACACAGATGCCAATATACTCACGCCAAGAAGGGAGCAACCATGTAAAGCTTGAGGCCAGTGATCCCACGAGATATTACATCGTTATTAGCTGGTTGAATTTCATCAAGCCGCTGCCATGCAACTTCCTGCAAGCAGAAAATATTTAGTACATTGCCTAAGTCACAAATATTTATATTTCACCTGCCACATATATGTATAGTTTGTACATAGAAAGAGCTATAGGAGCTGATGCATTCTATGGCTCTAGAAACATTGGTCACTCAAAGGAAGAGAAACAAACTAATGAAGGTATACTAGATTGGGGAAGGTCGCCTCTGGTTGATATCACATTCAACAATAAATAAATAAATTATTTTATTGACTTATGTTTTTGTAGTCATGAACAGGATTGTTGAATTAATTCACAATTAATCTTTATGCACTCTAGAAACATAGGTCACTCAAAGGAAGAGAAACAAACAAATGACGGTATACTAGATTGGGGAAGGTCGCCTCTGGTTGATATCACATTCAACAATAAATAAATAAATTATTGGGTTAATTACAATGACACCCCCTGAGGTTTGATATAATGACAACCATATATAAGTTGTCTTTTTTGAACAGTCACACCCCTGATCAGAAATTGGATCCAAACAGCCCCTTAAAAGTTATGAAAAGTCAAGATTGCCCTTTAATATTTTATTAATATAAATTACAAAATATTAAAATTCTTAAATGACCTTTTTACCTTTCATATGATTTCCTCACCTTTCTATCTACCCTAACACTGCCACAACCACCCACACACAACCAACACCCACCGTCAAGTTAGAGATCCAAGACTGAACAAAGACTTTGATTCATATAGTGGACCAGTTCGTGAAAGGGTTCAATATATCGTGATTTACAAGACGACGTGTTTAAAATTGTTGCCGAGTTTGCAGAGGAGGATGAGGATGAGCCAAGCTAGCCAGAGAGAGATCGCCGGCACATGCGCTTCGTCTGAATCAGAAGTGTCGAAGTAAGATTCTTGCCGGGATGATTTTGTCGGCGGTGGCAATTCGACGAGGAGACAGAGGTGATTCATGACGTTAAGTGTCAAAAAATGGGTTCCGCCGTTGCCGGCGGCGTATTTGGATGTGTCCTTTTGGATTGAAGTTTCGAACTTGGTTACCATTGTCCGTACAAACTTCAAGTTTGATCAGCGAGGTGACACATTGTGCTTGGACGACAGACGTTGATTTGAATGCGAAGATTGATTCGATTTCCGGCCAGTGATTGGTGATTGAAAGATACAGTAATCGGAACGTTTTTTTTTGGCAATTTCTTGCTGCTTTCGGCCACAATTTCAGGGAATTCAGACAGAAGAGTCGCTCATCCTTTCGGTATCTCTGTAATAGGACTCCCTGATTGATTCCAATGATGCGAAGACGTGGTCACGTAGAATTGTTTCTTCGTTGAACAGTGTTTTCACTACCATCATCACAGCATTCAACCAATCCTTGATCTTCATCTCTAGCAAATTCCAGTCCATATTAATTTTTTCTATGTGTATTTAGGATGCAAATTAAATGAAGAAATGGATCTTCATTTGGGTCTACAAATGGAGGAGATTCTTATGTGTTCTGGTACTGGTTTACTTTTTGAAATTGCAACGGTATAAAGAAGATGAGAGAAAGAAACACTACTGTCACTATGTGTGGTCTAAATTCCACAAGGGGCAATCGACCCATAATGGGGCGGTGGGATTGTGGAGGCGAAGGGACGTGGTGGAGGCTGCGGTGGTGAGTGGAGAAAGAGAGAGAGAAAAAGGGTGTGCGGTGGTGGAGTTGCCAATGGGGGTGGTGGTGGCAATAGTGGGTAGTGGTTGTGGAGTGGAGGTTGATTGGTTATATGTATATACGTCTGTATGTATGTGTAGAGAGAGAACTTAAAAAAATGCCTAATGATAGTTGAAAAGTATGTGAAAGTTGTGGAAATCGGTACTGTGGTTAGCCTCTTTTGTGAAATTTCCCATTTGCAAGAGACCCAGATTATCAGAGTCTGCAAGGGGTTATTTTGATCATTGTTGGGTGTGGAGCGTTGGTGGTGGTGGTAGTTGGTGTGGCAGAGCTGTGGAGTGGTGGTGGTAGGTGTGGAATGGCTGTGAAGGTAAGAGGGTAGAAAGAGAAGCGTTGGTGGAGATGGCAATGCTGGTGGCGATATGGTTATCGTGGTTGTGGTGGTGTGCCGCCAGTGGAGTTAGCAACCATCCTTTTCTTTTTCCCTTCCTTTCCCCATTCTCTGTGTGTATATATCTCTCTCTCTCTATATATATATAACACGTACTTATATATGTGGAATGATGAAGAGGCTAGTTAGGTTAATTAAAATTAGTTAGAAGGGTAAATTAGTAATTTTAACATTTTAATCGGTCAATTGACAAGTCAAAGGGCATTATAGTCATTTTATTGTGTGTCAGAGTGCTTAGGGGTGTGTTTGTCAAATGGAACAAATTTGAGGGGGTGTCAGTGTTAAAAAAGAGGCTAACTTTCATCTGACTGTCAATAGATCAAACCTCAGGAGGTGTGAGTGTAATTAACCCTAAATTATTTTATTGACTTATGGTTTTTGTAGTCATGAACAGGATTGTTGAATTAATTCACAATTAATCTTTATGCAGTAAATGTATAGAATCGATTCACAACCAATACTCGAATTGGTAAAAATAAAGTAGCTGAGGTGCACAAATAAAAACATATACCTTAAAAAACGAAAAAAAAAAAAAAGTCAAACATTAATACCAAAATATATAGTTCTTTACCTATCAAAATATATATATATATATATATATAAATATAGTTTTTTAATGAGTTGCACAAATAAAAATATATCCCTTTAAAAAAGAAGGAAAATGTCGTCAAAAACATTAATGCCAAAATATATACTCCATCCATCCCACAAAAAATGTCACTTTTCGGGAATCTTAACTTTTTAAGTGCGTAATTTTTAATGTTATTTAATATAGTGGTAGGTAATGAATTTCCAAATATACCCGTGGTGGTTCCACATAACTTGAGTTACTTTTATAACTTCAAGGCAATGAGGGTAAATTAGGAATATTTAAAAAAAAGTATATTGGATTTTGAACAGGGACAATTATTTTGGAACGGCCAAAAATAGAAAGGTGGACACTTTTTGCAAGACGGTGGAGGGAGTATTTTTTTTTTTTTTACCTATCCAAAAGAAAAACTATATATTTTAATGGACCGATTCAAAACATTAAACCCTTCCTAAGGCCCACCCCAATAGGTTCTATTTTCTAGGTTTCCATAAATATCACTATGATAGAAGGATTCACACCCAGGTCCCAAGGCTCCCAACCCAGTCTTGAACCAACTTAAGCTAACAGCTGGTAGGGGATTTGGTGTCCCTATTTTGATTGTTGCAACCCTTCATTGCCTGAAATACAAAGCACAACCAGCAGTTGTTTATCATATAGGTTCCTCCCACCCGATATTAAGTAGGTAGATAGTAGTTAAAATAGTTTGTAAGACCCTATAAAGTGATCCGAATTAGACTTAATGGATTATAGGCATTCAAATTACAAATAAAAGAAAAGATGAAAATAATTTGGAGGTAAATACCTCAGAAAGTAATAAAGAATGTCACATCAGGCATTTTACGCAATATTCCACTCTACAAACAAATTATATGCAAAAGGAACCCATAAAAATAAACTTTCTGACAGTTTGGAAGGATAACATACACTGATCTCTTTTTTGGTTTGTGGAGCAAATGCAGTATCGTCTTTAACACCTGGAACTATGTAGAGTCGGACTCTCTGCTGTCCAAATATCATTTCAATGTACTCATCTTTGTTAAGAAGCTTTGAAACATCAAAACCCGTTTCCTCCAGTACCTGCATCCAGCATGAAGGCATAAACTAGTTAGGCAAGAATGCAATAGCAGATTCTCTGTGCACAAGCACGCATCCGCTACTGTTCAATTCCTAGGTGCAGTTAATTATTCTTTTCTAAATTTTGACAGAGGCCAATAGTTTCATGCATTGACATGGTATGGTAAAAAACAGCAGCAAAAATGACAAAACAATAGTTGCATGTTACATAGGATGATCAGTCTACCAGAGAACCATTTGGAAAAAATTCTCACCCCAAGGGAATAGAAGAAACAAGTTACAAGAAGCTGTCACATTTTAATTTAGTACAAACAATCAGTTTGTGTTTGGTATAAAAAATCGGAGTTGGTCCTTAAATTGCCAATTGAGACTTTGGGAGACTTAATTTCAGACAATATGGGTGCAAAATTCCATTGTACTTGCCAAAAAGGATGTTAAACTTAACTTCAGCAATTTAAGAATTGAATCTAAAAAAATTTCAATCGAAAAAATGAGTGGTTGGTTAAATTTTTCAACAGAAAATAGCTCGAAATTTTCGTCGCCATTTCCTAAAAACTGAGTTTAAAAGGCCTGATCTCATAAAACTTTTTTTTGTATCTCTGAAATTTTTTAAAATTTGTTTTTAGATAACTGAACCAAACAAGCCTGACTTCTGATAAGAAAAAACTGGTGGAGGTTCTCCTGATGGAATGTTGAGAGTGAGATCATGGTGGCGGTGGTGATTGATTAGCTCTTCTCCTCATTTTTTTTTTTCTTTTTTTTTTTGATAAGTAGCCCTTCTCCTCGACTTTTTAGCTACTATAAGAATATGAACAACCTGAAAACCATCAGAAGACGTTTTCAGTGATTTTAATTATCAGCTTCTGCTCCATTATTTGATTTGCAAATACCTTCTTGGATGTATAATTCCTTAGTCTTCCCAAACAAAGAATCAATTACGGACTCAATTCGAGGTGCATAGGCTGGTTAGGTAATTTTAGAGACGCTTTAAGGTGAAGTTATTTCCCATGAAGAGCCTAATACGTTTGCTTGATAGCATGTGCTAAAGCAGTGATGAACCAAATTGAACTTCCTGGGTAAACAAATTAAAATTCGAAGATGGAAATTTTAAAACTGACATGCAATGTGCTACTGCATAAGCAACAGAAACAGATGTGTTGGGGATGTCTCAAATTCTTATTAGGTTGTATTGGTTTGGGGATGTGTTGTTAGACTTGGGCTCAAAGTAATTCTACTTGAGCCCCAAGTAGTTGCTTTCCTTGTCTAACAACGATTTGTATTGCTTGCTCACCAAGCTAAGTTGTTTTATACATAGAAGTGGAGTTGAGTGGAGAAAGTATATAAAAAAGAGAGAGAGAGAGAACGGAGGAGTGAGTGAGTGAGTGAGTGAGTGAGAAGAGAAGAGAGTGGGTGAGAGTAGAGAGATGTAATAAGTGAGTGGGAATTCTCTACAATTGTATATTCTCTTCTTGATTCATTATGGTGAATTTTATTCTCTCCGTGGACGTAAGTTGAGTTCGGCCGAACCACGTAGATATTGTGTTATTATGTCTGCTTGTTTGTGGCATGCTTCCAATGTGCCGAATCGTGTTCACTGATTCAACACTAATGAAGCTAGTTTTCAATGAGAAATGCAAATCAATCATATGACAAAATTAACAATTACATAAGAAACAAGGATGTTTACTTCTCTGATGGCACACGTATGGTCTTCCTCATCTTTGTTCTTTTTCCCGCGGGGAAAACTCCAGCTTGTACCTTTCCATCCTTTCACCAGCAAGCACTGCAGATAGCATAAATCAAACATAAAAAATAGCGATAAGATTAGTTGCTGAACGGAAACTATAACATATACAACATATTAGATAACTCTTCCATCCAAAGCCAGCTAAAATTTTAGAATCCAAATTAAATAACAAAGCTTCTACTGAATTCAATACCAACTAAGCTTGCCACTTACCACACGTTGGATTAAAAAGTTCTAAATAATAACTTAACTATTCTCCTCCTAGAAGAAGCCCTTCTTCTTTCATTATAAGCAAAAGAATATCTATTATATACATATATATATATATTTTTTATAAGTAAAAGAACATCTCTTATATTACTCCGATTTTAGGTGAGGATTCACATAATCAAACAGAAAAAATTATGTATCAATGCTGCCAACAGAAAATGTACCCCCGCTTGCACTGCAATCTGTTTCACAAATGTGCTTTACTTAGATAACTCTCCTTTTCAGGCATATGAACACAAGTGTGAATAACTTCATATATATGTAAATTTTAGATAAATTTCAAAATATCAAAATAATGAAAATATACTTCATTCTTCTCCACCATGCATACATATGATAATTTCATAAGATAATTAAAGGTGGAGAGAGAGAGAGAGAGAGAG
>JAOTQH010000031.1:7548818-7561276 GCA_025631255.1 Cornus kousa
AGAATACTTGATTTTGGGGTCAGAGAATTAAGTTTGTGATTTTGGTAAGTCAAATTTGGTTATTGTCGGTATTGCCACTTCAGCACAGAATTTAGGGATTGATTTTGGAAAATCAACTTTGGATTATCGCGATATTTGCAATCATTATTGTCACCGAAATTTCAGCACGACTGAATTTGGAAAGTCAACTTTGGATTATACCTTCTGGTGTGGAAAGATCAGATTTGAAAATCAGAATTGGTTTGGAAAGGATAGATTTGGTTTCTCTTATAACCCAGATTCTACTCGCCCCAAATCAATTACCCAGTCTAGGAAGCAAGTTCAGAACAAGGCCAGCCCAGAACAACAGTGATCCAGAAACAGAGAAAGAAAGGAAAAGAAAAGAAACAGCAGTCAAGAGAATTGGATCAGATTGGTTTGGCCAATTCTAAAACCAGCCCAGAAACAGTTCAGCAATCTTCAACAGGAAACCAGTGCAGCAGAACCAAAAAAAAGTTAAGAATACTATTTCGAAGTGGGATTGATCAACTTCAGCTTTTGGATAAACTTTTTGGAGCTTTCTTTGTTCGGATAGCTGCATTGGACTTCGGTAAAGGTAAGCCTACTTCACTTGAAAATTGAAACTAGTACTTTCATCTATTTGGAAGCCCATAAATTGCAAAAGGTCTTGGCTTAAACATAAAATCATCATTTTCTTGTTGAATGATCTTGTGCTACACCATTCTCTAGCTTTACCATCACCAATATTGCACCCAAATTCCACCTTTTGCATCAGTTCTCATCAACTAGTTTGTCATATTCACCCTTATTTGTATTTCTGTTCTTGTGCGAGCATTGCAATAATTCATAATTTAGTTTACTTAATTTAATTTGGGTCATATATTGGCAATTCTTTCCTAACAATTGTCATTCCCACATTGTCTTCCCATTGAGACCACCATGGCCATTTAAGACGTGTCCAAGGCCCCACTCGCAATGGAATTGAGAATCCATAGAATAGAGCATGTCATGAGCAATATAAATGATTCACTCACCCAACTCCGTGAGAACTTGGCATATATATATATATATATATATATATACACTAGGGGTGACACATATGTTTCTCCAAAACTTAGACATGACACTAGGAATAATCATTACCATTATCATGTCAAGTTTGTGGACCACCATCATGACAAATTTTTTTTTTTTTTTTTTTAATTAAGCAAATTCAATAAAAAGCGTTCAAAAGGGGAACGCGTCCCATGAGTAACAAAACAATCCTATGGACCCAAAGAAGAAATAAAATCAATTGTCTCCTCCGGGGAGGAACAATGCCTTCCAGAACCCCAAAAGCATAAAGATGTAATAAAAATTGACTTAAGAACCGCAATCGAGGACTCCTATCCTTCAAAGGATCTATTATTCCGCTCCCTCCACAGACACCACCATAAGCACAACGGCGCCATCCTCCAAAACCCACGAGCATGTCCTCCCACAAAGCATCCTCTCCAAGCCTCAATCAGTCCTCTCGTAGATCTAGGTATCTCCCACGACACCCCAAACATGCCTAACAACAGACACCAACAATCAAAAGCCACTGGACAGTGCAAAAGAAGATGATCCATCGATTCTCCATTACATTTGCACACACACCACCAGTTAACTATTATTTGTCTACGCCTCCTCAAGTTGTCAAGCATCAAAATCTTGCCCCACATCACTGTCCAGGTAAAGAAGGCCACTTTGAGTGGCACCTTAGATCTCCACACTGTTTTCCATAGAAATGTAATCCCTGTAAAGTTTGCGAGGCACTGGAAAAATGACCTCACTTCAAACCTTCCTTGAGCAGAAGAACCCAGACAAGCGAATCGCTACCTTTGCCACAAATCTCATGCTGATACAGGCGCAACCCACAATTGTCGTCCAAGTCCCAATCTTGAAAAGCTCTCACAAACCGCATATCCCAAGTCACCCTCTCCCTATCAAGCCAATAACAGTCAGCAACCGCGTCATGCCTATCAACAACAATCCTAAACAATCTGGGAAAAGAACAAGCCAAAAAACAATCACCGCACTAAAGATCCTTCCAAAAGCATATGTCCCTACCACCCTGAACTCTAAACTTGATATGTTTCGAAAACTCATTCCATCATTTTCTAATGGATTTCCAAACACCAACACCACTAGGAATCCTCACCAACCCCGAACACCCCCCCCCCTCTGTGGGGGGAACCGGCACAAAATAACTCTCCTCCACAACCTATGGCGTTCCACTCCATACCTCCACAACCATTTACCTAGGAACGCCCTGTTAAATGGTACTAGCCTCCTTAACCCTAACCCTCCAGCCTGAAGCGGACTACAAACCTGCTCCCAACGGACAAGGTGATACTTGAACTTGCCTTGTAAACCACCCCATAAAATGTTCCTCTGAAGCCTCTCAATCGAATCAGCAACCAGGATGGAATCTGAAAAAGAGATAGGAAATATGTAGGGATACTTGAAAGCGTACTTTTCAAAAGGGTGACCTTCCCACCTTTCGATAAGTACTGATTCTTCCATCCGGCTAGTCTCCTCTGAACCCTCTCAACCACCGGATCCCAAACACCCATGGTCCTCGAAGAAACTCCTAAAGGTAACCCCAAGTATGTAATTGGAAAGCTACTAATTCCACATCCAAGGACAGAGGCTAACTCACCGATATTATGCACCTCCCCCACTGGAATCAAAGCACTCTTCCCTACACTCACTTTCAAGCCTAAGACCACCTGAAAACAAACCAGCACCGACCTCAAGTACCTTATCTGGGACACCTCCGCCTCACAGAACACCAAAGTATCATCTACAAACAATAGGTGAGATATCTCCAAATGATGAGCAGCATCCCCACCCATCATAAACCCCTTTATGAATGCCAACTCCACCGCCCTCCCCATTAACCTACTTAGAGCCTCCATAACAATAATGAATAGAAAAGGATACAATGGATCCCCCTGGCATAGACCTCTTGAGCTACCAAAAAAACCAGCCGGAGACCCATTAACCATCACCTAAAATGTAGCTGAAGAAATACAGACTTCAATCCAATGCCTCCATTTGTTCCCAAACCTCATTCTCTCCATCAAATACAACAGAAACTTCCAACTCACATGATCATAAGCTTTCTCAACATCAAGCTTGCAGGAACCCTGGAACACTGCTCCTCAACCTCGTATCCACACACTAGCAATAAGAGTTGAGTCAAGAATTTGACGCCCACCAATAAAAGCATTTTGAGTCTGCGAAATGGTATCATCCAGAACATCCCTCAGTCTATAAGCTAAAACTTTAGCTATTAGTTTATAAATGCACCCCAACAAACTAATAGGTCTAAAGTCCTTCACATCCGAAGTCCCTCCTTCTTTGTAACAAGTGCAATAAACGAGGCATTCAAGGAACTCTCAAACCTCCCCTGAGAGTGAAAAGCATGAAACGTATCCATCACCTCTCTCCTGACGACACCCCAACTTTCCAAGAGAAAGCTCATGGTAAAACCATCCGGACCCGGAGCTCTATCCCCGTTACAACTCTTAAGCGCCTTTAGCACTTCCTCTTCAAAGAACGGAACCTCCAACCCATCTCTACTAAGCTCTAAAATGGAATCAAAGTGAAGCCCATCCAGTCGGGGTCTCCAAGCGTAAGGCTCCATAAACAAACCTTGATAAAATGAGACAATCCCTCTGCAAACATCCTCCTCCCTGACCAGAACCTCCCCATCAATAGTAATCCTCCCAATGTGATTGCCTCTCTTATGAGCGTTAGCTAACCGATGAAAAGAATTAGTACTCTTGTCACCCTCTTTGAGCCATATAGCTTTAGATTTCTGCCTCCAAGAAATTTTTTCCAGCACTGCAATCTCCGCAAGCTCTATCTGGCATGCATCTGTCCTACTTTTCTGACTCTCATCAATACCACCCATTCCTTCCCGCCTATCAATCTCAGCAATATCTGCAAAAGCCTTACTCTTCCTCCACTCAAGTTTCCCAAACACCTCCTTACTCCACCTTTTGATCTCATTTTTTTAGCCCCTTAAGCTTTTTCGCAAGAATAAAGCTCGAGTTACCTGTTACCTTCCACCCGAATCCCCTCCCACCAAGCCCTCACACACCCCTGGAAATTCTCTGCCCGTAACCACATGTTCTCAAATCGAAAAGGAGTACTCCTTGTTCTCAATCCACCACAATCTAAAACCACAGGTATATGATCTGAAGTTAGTCTAGCCAAACCTGCCTGCACCACATCAGGAAATTTCTCTTCCCAATCGCCAGATATAAGAAAACAATCCAAACGTGACAATGTAGGAGCCTCTCTACCACTCACCCATGTAAAAACAGCCCCCTCCAGTGGTAAATCGTGCAAATGATAACCATCAATGAACTCTGAAAATTGCTCCATTGCCACTGTCCACCTTCCTCCTGTCGATCTCTCCAAAGGGGATCTGACCCCCCCCACCCCACGGAAGTCCCCATTGGTCCTTCTCTTCCCCCAACTCCTCCCACAATATGTGCCTCTCCCCATCCTTAACTGGGCATACACACCAGAAAAGCCCAACCGAACCCATCCTCCTCCATGGAAAAGGCACACGAGATGGAAAATCTCCCTCTCCACTCATCCAGAAGCCCAAGCATTCCATATCTTCTTTTAAGGAAAAATGATTGGAAGCATACCAACATATTTTGCACATTTCTTAAATGTAGGGAAAAAGTTTGTCAAATCATCATTGACAAAGGAAGTTCGATAAATGCTGTGTCTAAATCAGGTGGTGTTCGAATGAGACTTCAACCCGAGCCTCACCCGCATCCATATAAGATAGACTGGGCAAACGAGACATTTGACCATCTTAGAAAGATGTCTGGTCCCTATTCAAATGGGTGACTATTTTGATAAAATATGGTGTGACGTCCAACCTACGGAAGTAGCCCATATAGTACTTGGTCACCCATGGATTTGTAATTTAAGTGTAACTCATTGTTATAGAGAGAACACCTATAGCTTCAAGTATAATGGCAAAAATATCAAGTTAAATCCCACAAAACCATTAGAAAGGGACTCTTAAGGCACAATATTGGCCCTTTCCTCAGCCTTGTGTTGATGAACTCATGTTAACAAGAGAAATGACAAAAGAAGTTTTACAAATTCCATCTGAAAATGTGTTTAAATGTCAACCACCGGAATCTAATGCCCCACGTCATCCCATTCTAGATAATCATGTAGATGATGTTAGAATTCATGACTCAAACACTTCCATTGTTTCAGATAGGGACATTATTTTTGGAAAACACTTTGGGCATCTTTGGGCACTAGTTTGAAACTTTACTTTGCATTTTGTCCCGACAGAAAATTTGAGGTTGTTAATCATGGTATAGGAAAGTTGGTTAAAGTAGAAATATATAAAAAGAAGAGAAAAGAGAGAATTACGTAAAGGCTTGAATGAGATAAATTACTCATTCACAGCTCTAGTATTTATAGATAAAATGAGCACATGCTCATAGTACAAGAAAGGAAACTAAATCAAATCAAAACCAAATCACAACTTATTCTAAAGCATATTCTATAGCATAGTCAAATCTCTGCTATTATGGTAAGTCATATCATAAATCGTGGTATCATATATATGTGCTATTATATGCATAGTCAAATCTCTGCTATTATGGTAAGTTATACCATAAATCGTGGTATCATAAATGCTAACACTCCCCCTCAAGTTGGTGCGTGGATATCTGAAACGCCCAACTTGGACAATGCATTCTCAAACACAATCTTGCTGACGCCCTTTATAAGAATGTCTGCAAGCTGCTAAGAGCTTGTGACAAATGGAGTGCAAATTTGACCAGAGATGATCTTCTCTCGATCTAGTGCTTTGGCAGAGTAGGGCTATGGCTCTTGGGGTATGTGAGTTGCTATTGCTGAAACCTTGATGACAAACTTGTGCGCATATGTCTAGGCATAGAATATGCAATGATTTTATTCAGTTTCCTTTATTGTATTATTAACCTGTGCTCTTTTTAATATATAAAAATATGAGAGTTGTGAATGAGTGTTTTTACATCTTATTTAAACCTTTTACGTATTTCTCTTTTTTGTCTTCTATATTATATTTCTTCTTGATACCAAGAAGAAATATAAAAAGAAGAAAAATGATAAAATTGTATGAAGGCTTGAATGAGATAATCACTCATTCACAGCTCTAGAATTTATATATAAAAAGAGCACATGCTCATATTACAAGAAAGGAAATTAAATCAAATCTAAATCAAATCACAGAATATTCTATGGCATAGTCTATAGCATATTCTATAGCATAATCAAATCTCTGCTAATGCGGTAAGTCATTCCATAAATTGTGGCTATCATATCTTGGCTAACAGCCTTCCATCCTTTCTTCGTTTCCTTGCTTGAAGAAAAAACAATAATCCTCTTTCATCAGCAAAGAACACCTTTTCATGAACTTCTCGAGCTCTTCTTTAAATTTAGAAGATTTCCAAAGCTTGCTTGAACACACATCATGAAACAGAACCTGAATTAATCTGATTCAAATGAGAACAACTCCAAGTTATATGTCGCAACAAGAAATCATCCCAAATTGAGTCATGAATATGGAATTCATGATTTTCCAACCTGGTGAACAAAGTAGCTTCATTTCTTACCAAGTTATTCCAGAAACTTGAATCTGATGTCATGCTTATTGCGCCATGTACCACAGGAATTTCACTGTTTTTATCTTCAGATTGCCCCACTTGAGAATACTTTGCTGGATCAGATTTATTATCTTTACTCTCAATAGCTGCTGAAAAGATGAACTGAATGTTTTCTTTATGAGGTGAGCATACAGAATAAAAAGGAATCTCATGACCCTCAAAGGTGCACTGCTTAGAACCAAACATCCCACAGCTTACTTGTCTTGTCTTCTCCATTAGTTATGAAGCATAACTGCTGGTTTGGATGAGAGAATGCAAGATCACTAACACCATCAACCTGAGCACCAATCTCTAGGTGGTTCCGTACATCCTCGCCATCATGGTAGGAGTATATTTGCTCAGTGTTCTTGGAGTATGAAGCAACAAAAAGGATGCCATCAGAACTCCATATTACTCTCTTCACTAATGCAGGATACTCATTAGCCAAAGATTCCTTCAGAGTCATTGAACATAATCGAAGGTTACAGGCCTTGAAATTTCTGGAAGCAAGCTTCTCCTTGCCACCAACCTCCCACAATGCGACATCACCAATATTCATTCTAGAAGGGAGCAGAGTTTGTTGTATTGGATGGAAATCAATGCTCTTCATAGCAGAACCCTGATTCAGATTTGCAACTAGAGTTTTGGGCAAATCATGATAAGAATACAAGACTCAGGCATAGGTATAGCTCTGACCAGGATTTGCAATAGGCAAAGATTTTAGCAGAGACATTGTTGAGAAATCCAAGAAAAGCAGGTTGAACAGTGACAACTTCTTCAACTTTAGACAAGTTGATGGTTGCTTCCTTAAATTTGTCCTCCACCTTCTTGTCCTCTTCAATCTCAGCTTCATTGCAGGCTGATTGATTTTCAGTTGTTGCGCTATTCGATTCAATTGCATCACTTGAATTTCTCCTATCCCCATGCAAATCACCACCATTATTCTCTAAAGAAATTTCGTCCTTATGTTCCTCCACCTTTTTGTCAAATTCTTGATACGAGAAAGTTGAGTTTTCCTCCAGTCTCGCTTTCTTCATCTAACCCATCCAGCAAATTCATCCCAATCTGATGTGGCATTTACAAAATCAACATAATTTCCAACTTTGCAATTATCAAAAACTGTTGAACCCTTGGCAGACTTGTATCACAACTCCTCATGTGTGTACCAAACTTCACACTCTTTAGTACGGCTCACCATTGATGGTTTAACTGATACCACTTGAAGCAAACGAAAAAAAGGAAAGTCGCTCTGATACCACTTGAAGCAAACAGAAATGAACAAGTCTTCTTACAATTGTAAGGGAGACTAGGAATACTCCAATCACCGTTGGAGCCTAGATTTCTAAAGGGAAATCTGGGAAAAAACCTGAAGAATTGTTTATAACTTGTAATAACTCAAAATATATTGATAAAGACTTGAATACAACAAATATACATGTCTGTCCTTTTTATAATAAGATTATTAATGACTCTTCAATTCTCTAGACTGACTTTTGGACTATCTTGATTGACTTTTAAACTACCCACAGAGCATTAACAACAACTTCTATTCCCAGGACATATTCAGATTTCCACACCATAATTACTATTTAATAGACTTTGACTAAACACTTTTCAAGGCACCATTGACTGCCTCATCTTGACTAAGGTACCATGAATGATTTGCATCATATACCTTAGGAAACACGTACCTATTAAAATATCTTATTCAGGATATGTAAACTATTAAAACTTATAAATCTTATTCAAGATATGTAGACTATTAAAACTTATAAATCTTATTCAGGATATGTGGACTGAGACATTGACTAAAGTTAACACTAAACTAGTAATTTTTCCTATAAAATTGGGACTACACCAACTATTGGTGTTGAGTCCACACCTATTTGCGATAGTATTAGACGAAATAACAAAAGATATTCAAGAAAACATCCCACAGTGTATGTCTGCAGATGACCTAGTATTAATAGATACTTCTAAGGAAGCCTTATCAACAAAATTAGAAACATGGAGAAAGGCCCTAGAAACAAAAGGCCTAAAAATTACTAAAACTAAAACGGAATATATGGAATCTAAATTTTATAAAGTAGAAAATGACGACATTATAAATATTACAATTCAAGACCAAAGAGTTGCTCAAAAAAATTACTTTCGTTACCTAGGATCAATATTACAAAAAAGATGGAGAGGTAGATGGTGATGTAGTAAGTAAGATTGGAGTAGGGTGGACAAAATGGAGGCAAGCTAGTAGTATCCTTTGTGACAAATGAATACCATATAAATTAAGAAAATTTCTATAGAACGGTTAGTAGGCCAGCAATATTGTATGGACCAGAGTGCTGAGCGTTGAAAAGGACACAAATACAACACGTTCATGTAGCGGAAATTAGGATGATACGTTGGATGATAGGAGTCACTAGAAGTGAAGAGATAAATAATGAACATGTGGGGAATATTAGGAATAGTGCCTATACTGATAAAATTAGGGAAAGTAGACTTTATCTGGTATGGCCATATTCAACATAGACCCCATGATACACCTGATAAAAGAGGAAAAGTTGTTTGCCTAGAAGGCAAGCAACAAAGAGGCCCACCAAAGCTTATGTGGGATGAAGTCATTAAAAATTATTTTAAAAAGTTAATTTTAAGGAAAGAAGTTGTGTAAAATAGGAAAGAATGGAAAATAATAATTCATGTGGCCGACCCCATCCATATGGGATAAAGGCAAGGATGATGATGATGGATTTAGATTTTTAAAAATAAGGTTGTTAGCCTACAATATTAAAATAAATAGATTGGGCCTTGTGTAGATATCTGTATGTATTCTGGATTGGGGCCTAGTTATGGGGCATGGTTAAGGATTCCATGGTCTTTACCCTTGCAAGGTTTTCCATGTAAATCAGTGCATATGCTTTACTTACATAATTATATAATTATTGTTGTATATTGATTGTTTTGCCCTATATGATTTAAGTAGTGTAAAATTGTTGAAGGGATTAAAAAAATTGGACATGTCACCTAAAGGGAAGAAAAGAAACAAGGAACCCTCACCAACAATTAAGGTCTAGTTTGTGGGACATTCAGAGTAATCTGATGTATCATAGTCTTCCTTTCAATTGATATCAAAGCATATCAGTTGGGTGAATTTTTTCCTTCGAGGGACAATTGAGAGCTTTCAGTGTTTGATAAAACTAAAAAACTAGAAGACAAAAGTTTAGTCGTGTCTGCAATTCTTTAATTGTCTGAAAGGTTATAGAAATGGAGATATTCCCAGCAAGGAATCTAATAGTTTTACCCTGGTTATTTTGATGGTTATTGATACTTTAAAGCTAATGCAAGTCTATTCATGTCCATCTTTCTTCCATGTTTTATGTTTTTGTCTATCAGCTAAGCAACTCTGCATGTTATCTGAAAATGGTATACTAGTTTCTTAAGGCTGGATTTCTATCTTATTTTCTCCTGATCCCGATGGATCTGATAAGTACTTAGACATCACTTTACTTCATTGTCATTATTTACGTGGGAGACCTAGGAAGTGCCTAATTCCTTCCTGGCTCCTCCAAGTGCTATATGTTGGCAGCAAGGCAAAGGGCCAACAAAATTAATGTTAAATTTTTGTAAAGGAAGAGAGAGAGAGAGCTTCAAAAGAACCATGGTTTACAATGATTTTCTTTGAATATGCAGGCAGGAGGTATTACTGCTGGGAAATGAAATTGCATTCAATGAAGCCATAATTGAGGAAAGGGAACAAGGTATTAGAGACATACAAGATCAAATTGGCGAAGCAAATGAAATATTTAAGGACCTTGCTGTTCTAGTTCACGAGCAAGGTGTTGTTATTGGTAAGACGTCATATACCCCTAGGGCTCTTTTCCTTGTACAGCTTAACTATATTGCCAATTATGGAGTGATTTTGCTTTTACTCTATCCATCTGGTTATTTGTTTTATTGTAAATTGTAACAGACGACATTCAATCAAACGTTGAGGCTTCCTCTGCTATGACAACCCAAGCTAGAGTACAATTATCAAAGGCTTCCAAAAGTGTGAAATCTAAATCCTCGTGGGTGAGTAAAACTGTCTCTATATTCTAATATTTTTTTAAGTTTTATTATGAAATAACTCTGTATCAGTTTGGATTCCTTCACGATCAGGCAAATTGTCTCTCAAGATACAACATATTATTCTATTACGTAGCTTAATTGTGTCTTATTCAAGGGAAATTATGAATCTTGGAGGTCGTAATAAATGTATCTGCCCTAAAGCGTGAGCTACATGCAGATTTTACTCTGAAGAGGCAATTAATTATCCAGTGTTGTCCCATCTATGCCAAGTCTTTAGGATTATTTTCACTAAGTGGCCATCCTTAGACGTCATGGACTTGGCCTTTTCAACTTCACGTGCAGCCTTAGGCGCGTTCAAGCGCCCTTGAAGTGCTAAGTCAGCCTACCCGAGTTCAAGGGCTAAGTCAGCCTACCCGAGTGTGCTAGCTTAGTAGTAACTAAGGCTAGACAAGTGCTTTGCTTACTAGTGTGTGTGTGTGTAAAAAGAGAACACCCAGGCACAAGTGAGCAAGAGAGTGTTTGAGAGAGTGCTCTAGAGAACTTAATTACAACTTGGTAGCTTGGTGAGGAGCAAATGAACTCCCACCTCCTTATTTAGGCCAAGGGCCTTACAATGAATGGTCTAGATATTTACAAGTGTCAACAATCTAACAGTCAGGAGTATTTTAGAATGAGATTCTAGAACACTCCAAACTCTACACTACTAGACTAGTCTAGAGAAATCTATACAAGACTAGATAAATCTAGAGAATTCTATGTAACTCTAGACAACTCCACACTACTCTAGAGAAATTCGGAAGGGTCCACACTTGAGAAGTCTAGAAAGTTCCCGGTCCATGCAAATTGCTTATGTCATTTTTTTGTGTGCCTGCGTGGCATAACCTCTCAGTGCGGGACGTGACACGTAGCTCGCTTTCTCACGTTGGTACCACAAGCCTTTGCTGTTATTACCAAATGAGCCCTAAATTTTGTTTAGAAGGATAACCAAAGAGGTGAAAGAAATATAGTGTTATAACAAAATGGTATCAAAGGTTTCGGTTCGAAGCAAGGATGTCGTCCAAGTTTCTGGAAATCGAGAAGATTAACTAGAAACGATTTCAACCTGTGGCGGGTTAGGATGCAGGCTTTGTTGGTTCAACAAGGGTTATCCAAAGCACTAAAGGGGAAGGATGTACTGCCAGAAAAGATCAAGGACAAAAATGAGGTTATGGAGAAGGCACACAGTACGATTTTGTTGTGCTTGAGTAACAAGGTTCTGCGAGAAGTTGGAGTCCGGTATATAACGAAATCTCTTGCGAATCACTTGTATCTAAAGAAGCGGTTGTTCACTCTTCAGATGCATGAAGGTTTGTCTCTGAAAAACCATCTTGACGAGGCAAATAGTATCATCATGGACTTGAATAATCTAAGGAGTTGTAGAAAAGGGTGTTTAAGGGCAATACAGAAAGTTCGACAGAGGGGTTATTTATTAGAGGGAGAACGAATCAGAAGAGAGGGTCTGAAGGTCGTTCTAAGCTGTGTTACCTGGACTCAGCATATTAGCTCAGGGTGTTCATGTTGACACGACATGACACGAATACCGACTCGGGATATGGGTTGGACACCCTTTCGCGACATTGGACACGGCTGATGAAGACTTGCTCATAGAAGATTGTATCGTGGATGCTTGTTAGGGATTTGAACTTTTTTTCAAGC
>JAOTQH010000031.1:7561376-7571651 GCA_025631255.1 Cornus kousa
CACTTAGCCCTTACTTTATATCATGGTTATCAAAATCGTGATTCTGAGTCGTAGAATCATACGATTCTACGACTCAGAACTCAAAATCGACTCCAATCGTATCAGAATCGCTCAATTAGTAGAATTGGGGGTAGAATCGTTGGTACGATTCTACACGATTCTACCGATTCTACCAAAATGAGTGTTTGGGCGGGCCTTTGTAATATTTGGTCTTTGGGCCTTTATTCTATTAGTTGTTTGGACCAGACTTGGCCCAAAACTTACCAAATTATTTATTTTATTCTAATACAAAAGTAACAAAACCTAAAAATCCTACTCTATTATATAATTAGAAATGGGAAGTCAAGAGTGAGGACTGAGAGGAGGCGGCAGTGCAGAGGCTCATAGGGAGCAGATCGGATCCATTCCATACAGCAGCAGGTTCGGCGGCTCGGCCAGGTATGTTCTATACTAAGAATTATTTTTCTCCCTCTTTTTTTAGTATGGAATCATGGATACAGTGAGCTATTCTCTAATTCTTTGCGACTACATATTCTTTGCAACTATAAATTGGCCATACACGATTCTCTGGTCTTTTTAGACTAAAAGGAGTTTCGATTATAGTATACTTATCTTTTGGATAAAAACCCTAAAATTTAATTATGAATATTGTTAAAGAAGTTTCCTAATTATAGTGATAAGCTTAATAAAGAAACATGTATATGCCACAAAGCATATATAATCACACTCTTCTTCAAATCTTCGTCCAGAAAATCTTATCAGCCTTGACACCCTTTAATTTCATGATATTTTAGCCAGCAGAATCACAAATCCTGCATTAATTTTTACAAATTTTGAAGCCAAATAATATTTTGATCTATCTGATATTGTTGTTAAAATTACAAAACCAAATTTGAATTGAAACTAGTAGCAATAAGTAATTAAATAGCTACACCAGAAAGAAAAAATAAAGGTTGTCCTGTAAACATTACAAGTGGTATGTGGTTGCATAATTTAAACCAGCTAAATGTAACATATTTCATTCAACAAACTTGTTTATCAATTCTAAATTTAAATTTGAAGAGCTTAATACTCAAACTTGTTTATTCAAGCTTCTTGTTGGGTGTAATGCTAATCTGAACAAGGCATATTAATAGCTTCCTTTTATAGATAATTTATCAATTCTAGGGGTGTCCTTGTTGCCTGTAGTTCTCAATTCTTTCTCCTTTCTCAGAATGCTCAAACACTAGTTATATGAATTATATGAATGCAAACCTTTTGATTGGTTGAATAACTTGAATTATATGAATATTGAAATAGATGTCATTAGCTGGAAGTTCTGGTAAAACTATAAGAAAAAATGGCTCCGGGACAAAGATTAGATCCGGGATGGGAACATGGGGCTGAGGATGGGACTTCAAAAAAAGTGAAGTGTCGGTATTGCAACACTTCCCATTCTGGGGGTATTTATCGGCATAAACATCACTTGGCTGACACTCATTTAAATGTTGAGCTATGCCCACAAGTGCTCGAAGATGTGAGAACACAATTTCAAAAAATTCTTCAAGCTCATATAGAGGAAAGTCAAAAGAGGAAGAAAAAATACTTATATGATGTTGATATCGAAGATGATGATGGTGAATGCATAGCCTTAGAATCATCAAAGAAACAGAAACAAGGTAGTGCACTAGATGGATTTGTAACAAAGGATTCGTCGCGGCAAATATATTAACAAAAATGTTGTAGTTTAATTTTAAGTTTTAACTTCATTGACAATATATTTAGGTGCATTCAAAAAGGAGAAACCGGTTGCAACAAAAGAAATTGAATGATTTGGTATTTGTTATGTATAATATAAAATTGAGGGAGAGAAACGTGAAAAGACAAGCCGTCATAGAACCAATTAGTTTTGATGATGTCTTTTTCGATGATGAATGGATTACCGAAAAAGAGGATCCGGTTCTTCCAATAAAAACTAAATAGTTGAGGGTTCTTGATGACAAAGTTCAAGAAGATGATTCCGATGAAGAAGATGAAGTAGAAAGGATGACTAGGACACGTAAGAACTTAAACTTTAAACTTTTATTATAATTTTTTATAAATTATTACATTATATTAATTTTCGTTCTTTCTTTATGCTTTGTAGTTGAGGAAATTTATGCAATTGATGATAATGAAGATTTGCAGCCATTAAATCCCATTAATGAAGCTAATGAGGAAGATGGTGAAGGGTTCAATGATGACTTTATGAATGTGTAATTTTAGTTTCTAACTTTGGAGAGGGATGAGTTAGGATTTGAAATTTGTGAATTGTTATTTTGTGTTACATTCTCTTTTATTTATATTCAGACTTTGAAATATTTTCTTTTATTTACATTTAGACTTTAGAATATTGTTAGGATTTTAAAGTCATGAATATGTACTATGGTGTGTTTTGGTCTTATTTTGGTTATATTTTACATATCTTATTATTTAAGAAGTTATTTTTAATTATTTTTTTCACAATTTAATAGAATGTTATTCACTATTCGATTATAAGGAACCAATACGATCCTCTGTGAAATCTCGATTTTAACAATCTTGCTTTATATATCTTTATTTAAAACATTTTATATCTGTAAACCCTTTTTGTAGCTGAGGTCCTCAGTCCGCCCGATTCGCGTAGTCCTCCAATAAAGAGAAAAGTAGCAGAGCAGTGGTTTTTCGTTTGCGGCACCTTGCTTTTGACCTAGTGTGAATATACACTTACTCCTCATACAAGCGCAGCGACGGTGTCGCCATTCCCGTCTCTCTCACACACTCACTCTAGGACATATTTGTTTATTTAGTTTGAGAAAGGGTGATTAAGATGGCAGCCATAATCTATCACATATTCTCGTCGTCGGCTCTGCTATCTCTGGGATTGTACCACCTCATCTGCACCACCAGGAACCACCTCAAATCCCCGCGCGACTACGTGGCCAAACCCTACCATCCCTTGTCTCTTTCCTCTTCATCTTCGCAACGCCTCAAGCACCTGCTTCTGTATCTTATGATCCTCTGCCTCCTTATAGCATTTGTCCACCAAACCCTAATCTCGTCCGTCTCCGACCCCCTCCTTAAGGGTCGCACTCCCGTCCACCGCTTCACCTCTCTCCAGGCCGCTGCCGTCCTCTTCCTTTTCATCCTTCTCTCCCTTGCCCTCCTCCTATCCGAGACCACCTCCCTCCTCCCCTTCCCTCCCGATCTCTTCTTCGCTCTTGCCGCCGCTCTCTTCTTCCTCCAGTACTCCGTTTCTTCTGCTGCCGCTTCCTTCCAGATTTCCGATCTCCAGGCCAAATGCGACTCCGTCTCTGCCCGCATCTCCGCCTTGTCTGCTGTCCTCTGCCTCGTCCTGGCCTGCAACCCCAGGCTGTTCGTCGCCGACGTTGGACTGGGGGCCTCGTTGTGCCTGCAGGGCCTTTGGGTGCTTCAGACGGGCTTCTCCCTTTACGTGGATGCCTTTATACCAGAAGGTTGCCATAAACTGTTGGATGTGGTCACCGGCGTCGAGGGCTCCACCAAGTGCGATCTGGAGGACTCCAGGCTAAGGGCCGTTGCGGTTCTCGATCTGTTGTTCGTGTTTCACGTCATGTTCGTGGTGATCATTGTGATGGTCTGTTATGCTGCCATCGTCAAGACTGTTGGAATCAGGAGATTCGGGTCTTACGAGGCATTGCCCACTGTAGCCACCGCCGCCGATTCTAATCACGTCCAGATGAAGGCTATGATCGGCACCCAAGCCTGATATCATCTCTGTATGGTTCGCTTTTACCCCTTTTTTTGGTTCCTTTTTTTTATTTATTTACTTTTCCATTCTTAGAGATGTTTTAGATTGTGCTCTTTCTAGCTATCCTTCCTTCTTTTTTAGTTAATGTCATGGTAATGATTTGAGAATGTCCTCTCCCTTCTTTTGTTGTTTGACTAAAAAACATTGTAACCTCATAAACAAGTTTTGTGTATACAAAGAAATTGACTGTATCTCTTGCTTGGCGAACTTGCAAAGCTTCCTCACTTTTTGATCTTCTCCTGTTTTATGGAAATTATCTTTCTTACTCAGATAGTTTAGTTTTGGGCCCTGTCCTTTTATAATGTATATAGCGTTATTAGTTTCTCTCTCCTGCCCAATGTTTAAAAGAAAGGCTGGATTTTAGAATCTCTAAAATCATGCCCGTAAGTTGCACCATGCTTTTAAATTGATGATGCTTCATTTATTACTCTGAGTTTGATTAAATATCATTATCTTGTTTAAAGATTGATTTGTCAATGCGACCTTGTGTTCTTTGAAAATTTTAATTTTTGCCAAATGGGAACTGGTGGCACAACCATAACTTGACTAAGCCAGCTCTGACAGGCGATTACACCATAGTTTTCCGACTTGAATATGCTGAGTGCAAAACAATCATAAGGAGATACACTCCAGCTTCGGATTCTTTGGGTTTGTTGTCTGATTGAAGATTGGGAGTTATAGGTCTCTAAAGTTTGTATAAATGCAGCGATGGAAGGTTATATTCTGTGAGACCTTGATATTGTTCCGTGGTTTGCTGAATTTGTTATTCTGGTGCATGTTGGAGTACTAGGTGTACAGTGTATTATGATGTAGCATGTCCTCGTAAGAGAAAAAGAGAGAACA
Organism: Cornus kousa; assembly: GCA_025631255.1. Classification (NCBI taxonomy): domain Eukaryota; kingdom Viridiplantae; phylum Streptophyta; class Magnoliopsida; order Cornales; family Cornaceae; genus Cornus; species Cornus kousa. Next base: position 7,566,007 of record JAOTQH010000031.1, read on the forward strand.
CAATTTAGCATGCTTTTGTCTTCGCAGTAGGTGTAAATTAACATACGCTGCTCGGCTTCTGGGTTTTGACTGCCTAACATCCTGTTCCCAAATTGTACATAGTTATAGTTAGAAAACAGTTCATCCTCTGCATATTTCATGTTGAAATGTACTGTTTCAGTGAGAACTGGAGCCAAGAATCCTTTATTTCATTCCACACAAAAGTTCCCCCGCACCCCGCCCGCTTCCCATATTTAGGATTATTTCAGTTAGGAACTTGTAGTTCAGCTGAAACATTCCATGAACACCAAGATGCAACATTATCCAATCTTTTGCTTGAAATTCAAAGAGGATACGCTGAAAGAGATGTCAATGGCTGAACCATTCGTGCCATCTCGTTGGTTTGTGAACAGATTGGATGTGAATTGGGGTAGGGATGATTTTAATCCATCTGTTAAGCATAATAGCCAATCCCATATAGGGTTGTACATGGTTCATTTTGGAGGATGAACTATAAACAAACTGATCTTGATGGTCTCCTGGAAATTGGAATTGGACCAAACTAAACCGATGGAACCACCGAATGAAATCTGAATCGTATAAGAACAATTTAGATTGTTTTGGTTTTACATATTGGGCTTATGTAGAAAAACAGTCCAATCATAAATAGGCTAGCTCAAGTGAAGAGCTACTCAATCCAAAAACTTATTTAACATTATGAATGACTACTAATTATCCATTCTATCTGTATCTATATGTATAGAACACTATGCCAAATCAATTTGCAGGAATTTGTTCGAATTTCCCAAATAAACAACATAATCAAGCCCTTTTCCCAATTATTTGGGTGGCTACATGAATCCTATGTTTACATTCCGCTCTATTCAAGGCCATAGCCTCAGTCTATCCACTTGCTATCATATACATCCTTACTAACTTTATTCACATTAACTTTGGTCTTCCCCTTCTCCTAATACTGCCCTCAATGTAGACTATGTCACTTTTCCTAATTGGCGCACTTAAAGGTCTTCTTTGCACAAACCTAAAGATTGTTGTGCCCAAAAGAAGATTATTATTTTTTATTTTTTAATAATTGAAATTTCATTTCATTCAAATCTAAAAATTGTTGTGCACGAAAGATGAATGTCAGTGTTATAGTTGTTCAATTCAAAAAGAAGAAAATACCAAGTAATATGCCAACCAAGTATTAAAATTGTCGTATAGCTCTGCTACTACCAGTTTAATTCTTCTTCCCTAGAATTAAAATTCTTGTAATTGAGGCTCCAGCTATAACTTGTTTTTTTGCAAAGAGAAAGTAGATAAAAATTGTAAATATTCATGCCAACAGTAAAGATTTACAACCGATTCCAACATGGAATACAATTAAAAAGCATAAAACTCTCAAAAAGCTCTAACATCAATGCACAATAACTAAGGTAAAAAATCTCAATATTCACAACAATAATACTAAAATATGTAACAATCATAATCGTAACATCCATAAAACATGTAAAATCTTCAAACTTTCACACATTACCACAAAAGAAAGCATCCAACAGTTAACAAATCATCTTGAAGTGAGTAAAACGAATAGCAATCTGAACTCCAATCAAGCAAACAACCCATTCTCCTACAAACATCTTTGCACCACCTCCTTAGTTCCATAGATGTCATTTAGAAGCTACATATGTTTAATTCTTTCATAATTAGTTGTAAACTAATACATCAAATATTAGTAAACATCTATCAACAATTCATATCATTTGCCATGAAAATTGAAACATGTGATGCTTTAGAATTTGAAATTGATTTCAATGTTGTCAACCCGATCTGTGACTGCAAAAGTACAAAAAAAATTTAAAATCAACAATTGCACTTTTTTTTTTTGATAAGTAAGATTGTATTAAAGTGCCCAAAAGGGGGACACATCCCTCAAAAGAAACACAAGGCCAAATGGAGCCTCTAAACACTCAAAGAGCCCAAAATATCAACAATTTCATCCATAGATTTACAATTTTTCCCTAGAACCCAACAAAAAAGGGTGTTGGTAATTTTGGTGTTAAGGATTCCGTAATTTCTAATTTGAGTTTGAGTCTAAAGTCTTGTGTTTGTTCTAGTTAAGGATGTGTTCAAGTTGTATTCCCAAAAGCACATTGATTCTGTGAATAATTTGATAATCACACACTTAGGGCAAGTTATTAAATTGGTGAGAATTTACTTGTTTTTTGAAAACATGTTTGGTAGTGTTGTAAAGTGTTAAATATGTTTTCAAAATATAGAAAAGCACGCAGGGCTTTGAACCCAAATACATTACCCACAATGGAAATAAACATAATTGTAACAGAACCGTCTTCAAAAAAGGTCTAAGGGGGTAAGCTACGTAAGCAATATATTGATTTTCTTCTCCAGCAACGGGCTCAATGTGGTAGCATCACCTGATCACGATTTTTGCCAGGTTTTATATTTATATATATATATATATATATTAAAATAGGGAGTTTTGTACATTACAAGGTGAGTTTGCATCGGTACACAACCCAACAGTGAGTTGTGCACCGTGCAAAATGTTTTCGCCCTGGTATATGGCTCCAGTGGAAGTTGTGCATCGGTACAAGTTGCGCTTCTACAGGTATGCATACTCGGGAAAAAAGTTTGCACCTGTACTACTATACGATGCCTAAAACTTATTTGTTTCTAAACTTATAAAATATCTGCAAATCAATCTTAAACTTATAAAACATCTTCAAATCAATCCTGAAGTCGTTTAGAACTTGATTATGATTGTATACAGAAACAAAAATCCTAGTATTTTTCCAACTCTCTATCTTACTCTTTTTCAAATTTACACGCTTGCTTTTGTTCTCAGCAACCCCTTTATTTTCTGGTAAGCTGCTATTTCTCTTTTGCCGCACACACATGCACTTGCAAATTATTCGTGTGTGCCATGATTACATAATTAATTGAAGTTAGATCAGTAGTATACTCACAATTACTTCAAAACCATTGTTCATGAAGAATTTTTTGAGTAAACTGGTGAAGAGGTTGATCGATTCAAGGGAACAATCACTGATCTTGAGAGTGCAGACGTAACTGTGTAAGACCGAGGTGTTGGTAGCGATTGTGTCATAGAAACTCCGTGTTAAGGTGTCCAGTTTTGTTCACGCTGAATGAGATCCTATGATTTTTCTCTGTTTTGGGTTTCCATAGAAAAGTTTGGGCATCTTGTTGATGAAGATTACCAGATTGTCCTTTGATGTAGCATGTAAAGGTACCTAACTCTTAACTTTTAACAACTTCTAAGCTAGAAATTAAGCAAAAGTCGAAATTTGCCAACATAAATTCTATTGACCTAACAACGGAATTAATTAAGGATACGATTCCCAGTACAAATATCAAACATAATGGTAACGATTGAAACGGGAATACTTAAAGCGTATTGTGCAACTTGAGAGAGTATTTTACACTGACAATTCAATTTTGACCAACCTAATCTTTCAAAGTTCAGATCATTCTTTTTACAAGATTCCTCTAAATATTTGTCCACTTCAGGCTTTCAATATGCTCCTTTTCTTCCAAGTGCTTTTGCAAATAGATTTAAGAGACTTTACTCGTGAAACTTGCTTCCATACTTGGTTGATCAACCTTCATGTCATTTAGGCTTTGAGCTGTGCTAGTATATGGCATAAATGACTCATGCATTTAATTTTCAACAGACTCGTGTTCCTTTTACTATTTGTGTGGGGATTGCCCATTGTCTCGGATGTTTCCAAGACTTTTTAGGATTGTTGCGGATAGATATGCTGTGGTAGTGGACTGTTATCGGCTTGATAGCGGAAGGCTTACATGGGATCTACGTTTTTCGGCGTTCTTTCCAAGATTGGGAACTTGAGGATGTCATTGGCCTTTTGGATCTTTTGTATAGACAAGATTTGGATGGTAGAGGGTTTGACTCCTTCGTTTGGATGCCTTCTCCTCAGGGGAGGTTTGATGCCTGTTCTTTATTCCTTTGCTTCGCTGGTTTTCGCGGCTCTAGTTTCCCGTGGAAGACGATTTGGCATTCGAAGGCCCTTCTTAGGGTTGCATTTTTTGTTTGGACTGCGGCTTTGAGCAAGATTCTTATTGTGGACAATTTGAGAAAGAAAAGACAGATCACTTTCAACTTGTGTTGTATGTGTAAGATGATGGAGAGTTTGTGAATCACCTTCTCTTTCATTGTTCTATTGCTTATCATTGCTGGAGTCTTATTTTTGGTCTTTTTGGCATCCATTGGGTTATGCCTCTGTCTTCAAGGGAATTGATTGACATTTGGAGGGGTCAAAGGGTGGGGGCCATGCTTGTGTGTATTGGAGGGTGCCCCCCTTTGTGTTTGGTGGAGCATCTAGAAAGAGCGAAACAAAAGATCTTTTGATGGGGAGGAAACCTCCATTGGGGCGCCGAAATTTGCTATTATTAGTTCTCTTTTTAGTTGGGTGATGGGGAGAAATTGTACATCTTTAGATGAGATTGGGGACTTTTTGGGTTCTTTGGGTCCATCAGGTTTTTGTTTGGTTTTCGTATATCTCTTGGGATGCATTCCCCATTTGAACGCTTTCTAATACATTTTATTTCTCAAATATATATATATATATATATATGAGAAAATGAGCTACAAGTGTCTACAAATTTGGTAAATCTTGAGCACTTCCCAATCACTATTAATAGGATTAAGTTTTATAAATTCGAGTTAATGAATCTTTCAATGTACTCAATCCATCTTTCACAATTAAATTCAATAGATATGCAAAAATCCTCATGTAAAAGAATTAACCAACTAAAATAAATGTATCATTCATCTTAGAAACCTTAATCTTTAAGTTTGAAATTGCAAAATCATTTGGATTTGCATTATTGGTAGTGAGTGTGCGTATTTTTTTCATACCCCATGTAGTTGTAGCATGCCTCAACTGATCGACCAATTGTCTCACTTTTGTGACTAGAAAACAAACAAAAGTTCGAGAATTCATTTATGAAATATTCAATCTTTATCACTAAATTGAGTTGTGAAAGGTTTTTACGAGGTCCATAAATCTATGCAAGGCAAATTATTTGATTTGATTTTGTCGATAAATTTTTCAACATTTTCTTCCTATTAGCCTAGAATTCCCCAGTATTCCCTTTCCATGGTGGTAAGCCTTGACGCTCTACCATCTTCAAATGCAACTCATCTATGTTTATTATTCGGTTGAATCTAAATCCGTGTAATTCTTGGTTAAGTTTTCAAGGAGTTACATTTTATGCAAAAAAAAATTCCATTAAATTTTTTATGCAAAAAAACAAAGGAAATTTTGCATTTTACAATTATGTTCTCTCTTTATCTCTCTAAAATAAGATGCATTTATGCCATTGTTTTAAAAGAACTGAATAATAGTCCGTATCGTCTTTCTGAATATCCAAGAAAATTATTTATTTAGATTCTTACTTCAATTTTTTAAAAGAACACCCAAAAATATATTTGTTAGGCAAATTTTTTAGACTTGTTATCCCAAATAATATTTTCTTTTATCATGAAATTATTAAATGAAATTCTTCTATAACTTTTTACAAAATTTTCAATCTAACCAAACATGGTTTTTTTTTTTTTTTCTTTTTTTTTTTTTTTTGTAAAGTAAAATTTAAAAAAAAAAAAA
>JAOTQH010000031.1:7574143-7586828 GCA_025631255.1 Cornus kousa
GTAGATCAGGACTTGCATGTGGGCCTGACCCACTCCTTTATTTTTCAGGTGTTCGTCAGTTCCAGGGTTAGAGCTTGAACATGCAGAGCAAATACAGCTATTCAATCCTCCGACTACGTAGGAATCTTCTTTATGTTAGCTTTAATTTCTGTTATTTCAGTTTCGGATTGAGAAGTTTAATAAGGGGTCCAATTGGTGGATTTCCAAGTTGTAAACTTATAGATTTGGATTATCGGTTTGAATAATTATTTTGAGGATATCATTTTAGTTTCTTTCAGCTTTTAAAATCTTAATTCTTATTCATCTTGTATTTCGTGCTTGTTATTAATTATTAATTGTTTGATATCCCTCGGGTTTGGGCCTGGGCTTGATCAACCCGTGTCTCGGATCTGAGGGCCGACCAAGAAGGTAAAGCTGGAGACCAAGGACTTGGATCCAGTCAGCGTTATCTCAAAGTATAAGACAAGGAAGGTTTCATGTGTGCGGGATTGGCCACCCTACTGTGGACCGAACACAACTTCGGTGGTGCTCGAAGCTGAGCCAAGTAGAGAGGACGACCCTGAAGAAGATCAGGATGGAGGAGATACCGGAGCATCCAAGATGGAAGGCATCAGAGCTCATAGATGACTATTCTTTTAAAAGTAATAGTAGTTACTAGTAGTAGTGGAGGTAGTAGTAAAAGTGTAGTATAAATTTAATCACGTACACTAGTATTTTGTTAAACAAAAGTTTATGGTTGTCTGTTTGACAATTATGGTTTGGGAAAGTTCTTAATAAAGTGAACTATTGGTTTTGGCTATCACTTTTGAGGTTTATGATGGTTTTGTTGAATTTATACACATATGGTTTATTTAAACTATAGTGGATTGTGTGTAATGTGATAATAACGGAAAGTCAAAGTAGCGTGATTTATTTTTGAGCAAGCACACAAAGCTTTGCTTATAGGTTCGTTGTGTTGAAACGGAATGGTTACCAAGGGTTTATACAAGAACTTGTGCAAATCAATATGGTAGGTTTGGTTTTGAATGCGAAAATCCCATGATTTAACGATAATTAAAATTGGGTATCTTACGGAGTACTTTACTTACTTTACGTGTTTTGCATTACATAGTATTCAGAACAGTTGGGATATAGGTTGGTGACACATGTATACAATAGACCTCAGGGTATTTCTACACTATTGGGCGACACAGCCATTTTACATGAGAGTGCTGAGCCTGTGACACTAGATATTGGCAGACTTAGATTTCTAGCCAATCTATTGGTCCTGGACATGCACACTTATGACGTAATACTTGGGATGGATTGGTTATCTCACTACCATGCCCAAAATGCTTTCGAACAAAAGCTAACCAAAATTTCATGCCAGAAAGTCCAATTCTCCTTCAAATCCACAGTACTCCTCCAGAATGGGTAAAAGATAGAGCTATAATTCTTGAATAACATCAAATTTACATTCATTCTGATTCCACAGAAGTCCAAGTTCTATCAAGACATTTCGATTTTGTAAATAATTTTCTTAATAATCTTGAACCAGCTACCTTTAACCATTTGATGTATTACAAAGCCTATCGACAAGTTAACCTAAGCTATAACCTTGGTTTCAGACTTTTCGACCATAATATAAATATTTAAATTTTCATCAAAGCCAGAATTCCCCATGTCATCAAATCTCCTCCAGAGATTGAGATATCTCCAAAAGTTGAAAAAGTAATAAATGAAGAAAAAATGTTGATTGAACAGTACGAACTGGCCTACAGAAATGAAGAAACCAACTCACCCGACATTTCACTTGACAGTGATACTGACAAAAATTTGCCCAATATGGCAGAAGTCTAAAGATCATCTAAAGAAAAAGCAAATTCTCCATCAAGATAAAAGCATATCCACCGAAAGCAAATTCTCTACAGTAAAAAATAAAAGCAGATCTATCTAAAGCAGATTCTCAACAGCAAAAGTTGATAAGATTCTCCAGAAGCAGACATTAATAGTTCAACAATAATTCAAGCCATCTTATCTTCAAAGCATCTTGCATCTTCACCGTGTGAGCAACATCCGCAATCTCAGCCAAAGATTCAATTTCCATCCTATAAAAGGAGCCTCTCTGCTCAAAAAAAAGATCATCGAGTTTTAGAGCAATCAAGTTAAGAACCATCAAGCATTCTAGCCTTTAGCCATAGTTTCCTAGTGTGATTTCTTTCAGTATGTTTCTTTGTAAAATGCTGTGTAAGCGTGTATCCATGTATAAACAGTATGTATCCATGTATATATTGTACATGAAATAAAATAATCCATTTTGCCTTCTTTCATAATCTCCTTTCCTTGAAATAATCGTTTATTTTCTTTCGGACAAAAGACTTCTGTCCACAAAAGATTTAGTATATAGATTTCCTTTAACCAAACAGTGTAGATCTTAGAATTTTCTTAAATCCAACCAATATAAGTAGCCTTAAATTTAATTAAGCAATTTCTTCTATGAGTTAACTCAAACTGTTGGCTTGTTGGCCTGTTCTTGCCGATGTTCAGGCGTTTTTACAGAACATTATTAGAGCGTTATCAGATTCGGCAATCATTTATGTTATTTAATTGTTAATTTTTTCTCTATGTTATTTGCATACTTCTATCCGATCAACTTGAATTTAATTTTGATATCAAAGTCTATACTGTTTCGTTAAAAGAAATTTATATATCTATATTCTTTTGTCTAAAAAAGTCTATAAGTCCATATTATTCAATTATATTTATAAAATATTAAATAGTTTGTTCAAAGGATCTTTTCGTAAATTTATTTCATATTCTAAGGTTTTTATGACATAACAGTAGTTATTTTGGGTCATTGTAATAATATACTTTGTTATGTGATACAAAACAAAAAGTAAAGTTCATTTATTAGAAATAGTTTAGTGGTCCATCCAATTATTGAAACTTCATGACTTTGACCTCATGAACATGTAGTATACACCGACTAAGTCCATGCACTGACAGTTTACCCTATTTTAAATTGCGTCTCCAATACTTACTATTTTTTAAATTATATTATAAAAAAATAGAGTTGCAACCATCATTTTCTAAAATTATTAACTTATTATTATTAAAACTTTACTATTTATAATAAAACTTACTATACTCAACTTTTTAAATATAAAAAATACATTTTCTCATACAATATATTCATATAAATTAATAAATTACTTAAATAAAAAATACATTCTTTTTCAGGTAATATATTCATTAAAAAATTTGATATTATTTAAATTTATTTAAACAAATAATTTCAAGAATTAAAAATAAATTTATACAAATTTAATGAGAATATATCATCAAAATAATATAAATTTGTTTTATAATTTATTTTAATAAGAAAACCAAATGAAGTGAATTCACTAAGAAAGAACACTATTATCATTTAATGAAAATAGCCTATAGGCATGGGACATTGTGCAAGAAAATGTGATACGAGTGAATTTGTGTGTAAAATTCCCTATCTCATAACTCCACTCTCTCTTAGCTGACAACACAATGTCATCAATTATAGACTTTTCCCCATATTACAAGGAAAACAGCTGAGTTTTTTCTTTTTCCTTTTTCACATACCCATTTATTATGCAAGAACTCAAACCCTTTGGCCAACTACTTAAAAAAGATAAGAAAGTACAATTAAACTACTTGGTACAGAAAAGAAGAGACTGTTTTCCTTTACTATTTTTTATTTTATATATGTGTCTGGTGATTGGAGGGGATGTGTAGATCAGTTAGTCACCGGATCAAAGAACTCCATTGGAAATAATTATGCTCTACTTGTTTTGGCATTGTCCGATAAAATCAGTTCGGATCTTGACTTCTTGCTGGCGAGCAAATAACATTGTCAGGCTGCTCAGGCAGACTATAAAAAAACACACGCATAAGTGCTTCACGAAAACAAGCTTTACCTCTCCTGACCCTTCTTAAGCTGAAACGTCCTCTTCTTTATCTTCTCCCTCTTCATCCAAATCTATCAGCAGATTTCCCTACTTGCATCCTATAATATTCATTAGAACTATTTTATATTTTCACTTGCTTATGTAACCCTATTTTCAGGAAACAAACATACCCACCATATATATTCCCCACCAACCATACAAGTGCAGCATCTAATTTTCCACCAAGGACGGTAAATCAAGGAGACTGAGTGTGTCGGTCTTCAGAGTCCATTGTCTACAAGTCAATGAGAAGAACTTTAGAATGCAATAAGCAGCTGGCATCTGAAAATTTAAATTTTTAATTTAAAAAATGTGTCATGTGACTGTTGGAAATAATCCATTAACCCGATGAAAACCCAAAAATACCCTATTAGTTTTTTTGTTTTTTTTTTTTTTTAAAGGCCCATATGCCATGTTTGGATGGTTTTTTGCACTTTACACTTATTTAAATTGCTGAACAATATAACCAAAGCCAAATTTGTCAAATATTATGGGCTTGAGAACTTATTCTGGGCTTAATTGACTGGTGCTAGACCCAATAATGTTGATTAGAGAACAACTTAACCCGCACAAATCCTTTCCAAAATACACAATACTAAAATGTAAGTTATCATCAATATAATAAGACGGATGAGTGATTACCAGTGGTAAATGCATATGACTAAGACAGCCATGTTGACTAGCGTTTGACTGGTGATAAAAGCAGTAATCACTTTGTTGGCACATGCCTAAATTTGGTGCTTCAAATGTGAAACTGATCAAGGGATTTGTTCCAACACCATCCAACCCCTGCGCAGTGCGCACACAAAAAATAACAATTGTGCAAGTACAAGGTTATCAAAGAAAGCTTATCATGGTGAGCTTAAGGTGAAAGCACCATCGTGATAGATTTTTCCATAAATGAAATCATCAGAACACAAAATATACAAATTAAGTTGAAGGCAATAAAAGTATATTACCAGCGAAACTAAACTAATTAAATAAAAAATTAAAAGTATATTACCTGTGGGACTAAACTTGGAGTTGGGAGTTGAACAGAACAGTAAGCTGGTGTCAGGCATGGAATGGAGGAAATGGTGTTTGAAACAGGTGCCTGTAAATCTTCGCTAAATTTCTTAGAACCAGCAAAAATATTGTGTTGAGCTGCATCATTGTGAACGCTCTTTGCCACACATTTACTTTCAGAATCACTTGCACCATGTTTGCAAATTTGACTCTGATCAGCAGGTTTTACGTTCATCATCTTTTCCACCTCTTGTATCACCTTATCAAATTGTTCTACAGCAAACTGAAATGCTTCTCCTGATTTGGCAGCCCTTGCTGATATCTTAACTGCCTTTAGGCACATATCCTTGTAGCGACTTGATGATGCCAACTTAAGGTCTTCTTGGACTCTAAAGTCAGCTTCAACAGCTTGAGCAAATGCTAATCTCCTTTGTGATGGTAACATGTGGACTAGATGTGGGCTGACAACATCATGATTGTGATTTGCTTCAAAATGGATGATGCGGTATTTACCATTTGGTTGACGAGATATGGTCATTTGTGCCAAACAACCAGTTCTTGTTTGTTTTCGTGGTTTCTTCACATTAACATCGCGTTTGTCTTTCCGCCTAAATCCTTCTTTGAAGCAAGTGAACCTTCTAGATACAACTGCACCATTTACCTTACTTTTATTTAAAAAATCTTTCCGGACACTAAAACCAACTACACTAGCATATCTATTGTAGAACACATATGAGTCCTCTTCTGATTCAAACTCCATGCCAACTGATGGCAACCCATCTATTTTCAAATCCTCTTCTACAAATAAAGTGGATTGCACTACATCGACATTGGCAACATCTGGGCTGTGACTCTCCTGCTCTAAGGTAAAGTCAACCTTGCAATGCTCTGCATCCACATCCTCCTTACATGGACTACACAATTCCCCAACATTCTTCCCATCCATTGCCCTTCACTTTCAGAGGTATAAAGAGCGGAACGACAAATAATGGCAACAAAGAAGAAGGCATTGTTAATAGCCAAAACATTTTATACTTAAAATTGCAATAAAATTTAAAAAGCTGCCAATCACTTCACCAAGGTATCACATGAGATTTCCTAACATGCTTCCTTCCATTTCCTATTAATGCACATCTCTGGGGATATATGTACGGTGAACTATGTGTGCATTTGGCAACGCTACTGCTTTGTGTTGCAAAAAACAAGAAAAGGAAGTTGAAGAAGAAACATGTTTGGTGTGCATGCTTTTCTGGAGTTGAAAATAAATCAACACAGAACCCGAAATGGAAACAAAAAATAAAAAATTATGCTTCCTTGTGTTGTGGCAAACAAATGGGTAAAAACACTTCATACAAAGGAAACATACTGGACATTCCGTCAAACATCAGAAATCCATAGTGTGAGTTCAAATCCTTGGAGGTGCTCTTCTCTCCTGAAGTGAACTCCTCTCTTGGACAAATCCCTCATCATCTGAGTCATCTCCCTTATCGTCTTCTTTCATTTTTCTCTTCTCCCCAAGATGATCCCCAATCACCAAAGCTTCCCCTTAAGTGCTCTCTCTCTCTCTCTCTCTCTCAAAACAATTCCCAATCAGTGAACACACTCTCTCTCTCTCTGTGTGTGAGCGCGCACGCTCACACGAGATCTCTCATAAACCTTGTCCTCCTAACCCTCTAACCCACAGATTCTTAATGTTTTAAAGCTTGAAATCTAGATTTCTCCAAACTTTTTTGCTTATTTCTTCCAAACTCTCTCACACAGAGAATTGTAGGTAAACACCTGCTGTTTTGGTTTTTATTTTTGATTCATTTTAGGGGTCATTCCCTGTTGTCGTTGTAAAATGCTTGGATTGTCGAGTTTGAGAGCTCATGTTCGAATCTCAAGAGCATCCACTTTGTACATATGATGCCAGAGATTAAGCTTATATTTAATTTGTTCCTCCCTGCTAGGTTTGCAAGCCCATCCTGAGCCCAACTCAATTTTTTGTCAGGCTTGGGCAGGCACAGAGCTACATACACCCCCACTGAACTTTTTTTATTTGTATTATATACCTAAAAACTTTGAAAAATTTTGAAAGTGTCCCCACAAAAATTATGAAAATTTTTCTAATATATAAATCTGCCCCCTCTGATATTCTTTAATATTTATCTAATGGACTCTCCTTCTCTCTCATGTTATACTTGTCTTTTGTATAAATAGATTTTAGAATCATCTGTTTTTCTATACCACACGGCTCTTTTTCAGCTATTTCAATCTCTAAAAAGGTATTAAAACAAAACCTAAATAATAAAAAATTAAAAAAAAAGAATGTCTGCTTCTCTTTAAACTACTTTATTGTATATGATACTTGGAAATCATGAATATAAACCCGCTATAAAATGTGAAGACTCATATTGTAAACTGCACAATTCTTCATTTATTTGATTTAATCTAATTATAAGTTAATTTTTTATTTGGAGAACATAACTGAAAATTGTTCAAGTTTTCAATACAAAAACAAGTTTCATTTCATTAATTTTTTCTTTATTGCAAGCAAGGACTCTATATGTTTGTAGTCTCTTAACTAATTTGACTTATTAGAAAATTCTCAATAGTATACACTATAAGAGGAAATGAGATATACACACATTGGAATACAAGCATACATTTGTGTTCGTTTTATATTGCATAATTTTGTTACTTAAATATACATGATTTTTCTCTTCAATTTTGTATGAAAATCTTGCTTAATATTAAAATTCATCGAGAACAATTATAAATGTCACAAATAAAAATATTCTCAATCAAAATATAATTTTTTGACCCCCCAACCCTCCTTCCCCCTTCTTCTCAGTAAATTTCCTTGCTCCGTCACTGGGCGTGGGCAACTCTATTCTGTAGAAGGAAATAGACAACCCGACTCAAGTTGGGATTTGGGTGGAGGGATTGACAATCCAAGCCAATCCGAACCCCACATGTTATTGTTACTATTATGAGTGAAATTTTAACACCTTTCATTTAGATCAAATAGGAATATCCTCTCTCTTCCCTTTCATTGTCATTCACTGAAAAGACCCTAGCGGTTGTCACTTAAAAATCCTAGCCACCATCCTTCATCTAAGGCTCACTTAGAGAATGGATTGCTTTCCATTGTTGCCAATGTCATTGAACCATAGTTAGAACCCTAGGTGTCACTGCCAAAACCAATCAAAGGTTCTCACTGTTATCATCAAACAAGAGTTAGAAACCAATCGTTGTCAACAGCAAACTAAGATTAGAAAACTTCGTTACAACTGTTGTCAATATAAAATAGAAAACCCTCGTTCTCATCAACATGAGTCAACAACCCTTACTGCCACATGTCAATCAAAGTTGGTTGTGTAATAAGGAAAATTATGGTAATGGCCAAAATTTACAAAAATTAGAATGTTGAAGGTTATAGAAAACACTAGAAAAATATGCACCGTGAGTCTGTTATAAACTTAATTAACCCAAGCTTGGCTAAGCTCTTCGGATTAAAGGTCAGGTCAGGCTCAGGCTTGGACTGAGGTCTCTGTAATCCAGGTTGAGCCTAGATTTGACCTCTCAAACCCACCCAAGTTGCAACCCTACTTTCAGCACCCTAGATTAACGAGGACCACACTCAATAATGACGCTTCATTTGTGATTTATAATAGTTTGAGAGATATTAGCAAGTCTGTTCAGTTGTATTGTATTTGGGTAAAATGGATCCCTCACTATCAATTTCTTGGGCAAATATCCCCTTGACATTGAAAAATCCCTAAAGACCATCAATATTCACAATCAAGTCATAGCACCAAGTCGCCATTAATATCTATGTAACTAAAAATACATTTCAACTACACTACATCATTTGTTATATATATATTATAATCTACTCATCTAATAGCAGAGAGTTTGGTAGATGAGTTTGTGTCGAGGTAACTAGAGATGCATACCCTTGTCTAACACGTGTTAGACAGGGGCATGCATTGGAAACGGCCCTGGACATGTGCGTCTGATCAAAGAGGATTTTTAGAAATATTAAAAAATAAAAATAAAGGGATAAAACATGAAATATGTGGAATTCTTTTAAAAACTTTAAAAATATGGATGAACAAATTTTGTCATGGAATGTCCAGGGTCTCAATGACCCAGTGAGGAGAAAAGTGGTGAAGTCAGTTATTAGTAAAGGGGGAGGTCATGTGGTGTGTTTGCAAGAAACCAAGATCGCTTTGATGACGGATTTGATTGTGCGAAACCTTTGGGGTGGGAGATTTGTGGAGTAGTGTGCGTTGGATACTACTGGCTCTTCGGGCGGAATCCCCTTATTATGTGGAACAAGAGATGCGTGTCTTTGGTGGAATCTCGGATTGGAGATTCACTGTTTCGTGTGTGCTCTCTTTGGTGGAGGATGGTTTTCATTGGGTCTTTTATGGAGTTTATGGGCCTACGGAGGACATTGTGCAACATTTGCTATGGGAGGAGCTGGGGGATGTTAGAAGGCGAGGGTTGATGCCATGGTGTATTGGACGGAATTTCAATGTTGTTCATTCTCCTTTTAAGGGATCGACGAGGGGTAGGTGGACGTCTAACATGGAGTCCTTCTCGGCGTTTATTGATGTTTCTAGGCTGGTTGATTTGCCCTTGGAGGGAGGACTGGTCTAGTGGTCGCTCTTCTCCTACCCTCTCTCGGCTTGATAGATTCCTTGTGTCGAGAGATTGGGAGGAGAAGTTTTCTGATGTTGTTCAGGCTACTTTGACTCGCCCTATCTCTAACCATGTTCCATTGATGTTGGATTGCAATGGGCTGCACAGATAGCGATCTCCTTTCAGATTCGAGAATATGTGGCTTCGTGCTGAGGGCTTTCTGGAAAGGGTCCGATTCTGATGGGAAGTGTATGGGGTGGTTGGTACCCCAAGTCATACGCTCGCAGGTAATTGGCGCCTTCTTAAGGAAAGTATATAGATTTGGAACAAAGAGGTCTTCGAGAATCTTGTTTGGAAGAAGAATCGGGTTTTTTCTGAGATTGTTGATATTGACCAGATGGAGGGTCAAGGGTCCTGGTGGATTCCTTGAAGGTTAGGAGGGTGGAGTGTAGGCGGAGTTTGCGGAGATTGCTATCATGGAGGAGATCTCGTGGAGGCAAAAGTTTTGAGCTTTGTGGCTTAAGGTGGGTGACAAGAACACGAAGTGTTTCCATAGATTGGCCAATGCCTATAGAAGGGACAATCATATTGAGAGGATTTGGGTAGAAGGGGAGTTTTTGTGTAAGGAGGAAGAGGTTTGCAAAGGTATTACTGAGTTCTATGCGAAGTTGTTCACAGAGACTGCTGGGTGGAGACCATTGCTTGAGGGGCTCAGTTTGACTCTATTTCTAGTGAGGAGTGCTCTGGTCTGGAGGAGCCTTTTTTTGAAGAGGAAGTTTTGGTTGCTTTGAAGAGTTGTAATAGGGATAAAGACCCAAGTCCAGATGGGTTTATAATGAGATTCCTTTTGGAGTACTGGGAGGTGGTTAAAAGGGAGGTGATGGGCACTTTTCATGCTTTCCACACTCAGGGCTTTTTGAGAATAGCTTGAATGCCACTTTCATTGCTCTCATTCCCCGGGGGGGCCGCTGGATGTGCAGGATTTTCGCCCTATTAATTTGGTGGGGTGCATTTACAAGTTGATTGCCAAAGTCCTTGCTTATAAGTTGAGAAAAGTTTTGGATGGCGTTATTTCTGATTCTCAGAATGCCTTTGTGGGAGGCCGTCAAATTCTGGATTCAGTTCTTATTGCTAGCGAATGTGTGGATTCAAGATTGCACAGCGGGGTTCTGGGTGTTTTGTGTAAGTTGGACATTAAGAAGGCGTATGACCATATGAGTTCGAGCCTCCTTCTCTACCTGATGGAGAGGATGGGGTTTGGAGTGTGTTGGAGGAAATTGATTCATTTTTGTATTTCCAGTGCTCGTTTCTCTATTTTTGTGAATGGAGCTTCGATGGGTTTTTTCTCTAGCTCGAGGGACTTTAGGCAGGCCGCAGGGGGATCCGCTTTCCCCTTTCTTGTTCCTCTTTGTGATGAGGAGGGCAGTTGAGCTGGGTTTTCTAAGAGGTTTCCAGGTGGGCAGGGATGCTGCTAATCAGTTGGAGATCTCCCACTTGATGTTTGCAGATGATACTTTGGTACTTTGTGATGCAAATATGTCCCAGCTCAGATATCTGAGAAGCATTTTAAACTGGTTCCAAGTTGTCTCTGCCCTTAAGGTGAATGTTGGAAAGAGCGTTTTGGTGTCGGTTGGGGGGTTGCCGTTGGGAGCTCCTTCGAGGTGTGGGGGTTTGGGATCCTGTTGTGAACAGGTTTGAGAAGAGGCTAGCGGGTTGGAAGAAGCAATACCTTTCCAATGGTGGACGAGTCACTCTGATTAAGAGCACCCTTTCATGCCTTCCCACTTATTTTATCTCTCTGTTCCAAATTCCCTCTTCTATGGTTAAGAGAATTGAGAGATTGTAGCGTAATTTTCTGTGGGGGGGAAGAGGGGAGGAGTTTAAGTTTCACCTGGTTCGATGGGAGCAAGTGTGCAGGCCGATTCGGAATGGAGGTTTGAGGTTTAGAAGATTAGTGTCTTTCAATAAAACTCTCCTTGGGAAATGATTGTGAAGGTTTGGGGTGGAGAGGCATTGGCTTTGGAGGAAGGTCATTGCGAGCAGGTATGGAGAAAGCAAAGGAGGGTGGAATTCTCTTGAGGTGCGTGGTCCAAGGGGTGTGGGGGTTTGGAAGTTTATTCAAAAGGGCTGGGATGACTTCTCCAAACATGTTCGTTTTCGACTCAGGGATGGCAGGAGGATAAATTTTTGGGAGGATGTTTGGTGTGGGGACCTTTCTCTTGCTCTCACTTTCCCACCTACGGATAGGCAGGCCATGGTGGTCAACTGTTATCATGATAGCGGGAGACTGGTTTGGGATGTTCGATTCAAGCGTCTTTTTTAGGACTGAGAGATTAAGGATGCCACTCGTCTTTTGGAGTTGTTATATCGTCAGGGAGTTATGGTTAGAGATTCGGATAGTTGGATTTGGGCCTCCAATGCTCAGGGTCGTTTCGATGTTCGGTCCTTGTTCAGGTATCTTACAAAGCCTGGAGGTCCTTTCCCGTGGAAGTCTGTTTGGCGTTCAAAGGCTCCCCTCAAGGTGGCCTTCTTTGCTTAGACCACTATTTTGGGAAGGATTTTAACCCAGGATAATTTGAGAAGGAGGAATCAAGTGGTGATCAATTGATGTTACATGCGCCTTCGGGATGAGGAGACGGTGGATCATCTTCTTTTACATTGCTCCATGGTCAGGGAATGTTGGGACTTGATGTTTGGTATGTTTGGGATTCTCTAGTTCATAACTGGATCCTCTAGAGGGTTGATTGAGGCTTAGAGATGTTGTTCTGTGGGGGCTCATCTTCAGGATGCTTTGAAGGCTACGCCACTTTGTGTGTGGTGGTGTATTTGGCTCGAGAGGAATAGGAGATATTTCGATGGAAAGGAATGCCTATTTCTATTCTTAAATTCTCTATTATTTTCACTATTTTTTGTTGGGTTTCAGGAAGAGATTATAGATCTTTAAAGGATATTGTCGTTTTTTTGCCCTCTTTGAAGGCTTAGAGGCTCTTTTTGGCCTTCTGTAGTTCTCTTGGGACGCGCTCCCCTTTTGAGCGCTTTTTATACATCTTTACTTATAAAATAAATAAATAAGAAGTTTTTAAAATGAAACC
>JAOTQH010000031.1:7587226-7598452 GCA_025631255.1 Cornus kousa
ATCTGAAAATTAAATCCCAGAGAGTTGTGGTTTTTTCGTTTTTGTTTTTCTTCTTCAGTTTTTTTTCCCCCTTTTTTCTTCTTCTTCTTTACTATTCTAGATTCCAGATATCCTAGGATTTCTTTGATTTTCTGTAAATGGTTAAAAATGGGAGTGTTGTTTCATGCTTGGACCGGTTCTTCGGAAGCTGTTGGTTTTTATGTGAATCCGTAAAATTGGCATGTCACGTCGGTGGCCACCAAATCCGTGACGAATCGGGGACCATGGTTTTAGGTAACGGAACCCATTTAAAATGGGTTTAATTAAAGAGCAAAAAAAAAATTTTAAACTCTGTTTGAATTTTCAAATACCTCAGTGTATAAATAAAATTTCCTTTAACTACACATTTTGTTGCAAAATACTTAAAATTATATTATATTAAATGATCAGAATATTTGTTCTTATTGAATTACACGTAATATATATATTTTTTATTAGGATTTAGAAATAGTAAGAATTTTATTAACACTTCCTCTTGGCCAAATATCACTTAAAACATTTTTTAAAAATTATTATCACAAGTTTGTCCTGTTTTTCACTCACACTATGTACCTGGTGTTTAGAGATATAAAATGACTTAAATACCCTTTGACTTTGTCAAAATAACTCTTTAACCTAAAAAAAATTAAATAAAAAAACTAAAATATCTCTAAATATTTTGTAAATTTACAAATTAAATTATATATCTTTATTGCTTCTTTTATATATGGGTCGTGATACTCAGACAGATTGTTTTGGCCTATTTTTTAAGGCAAAATCCAATGTGGCATACCAACGGGCAATGAACCGAAAAAATAGACTAAGTGGGTTTATTCCGCAGGGGAAAAAAAAAAATGGGGCCATGCTTTAGATCGTCGATAATGTCAGCGCCTGAGCCAACCTCTGTCCTCAATCATCTTCATCCTCGCCGGACAGCCACACCAACCAGTCAACCCACGACGGAAATCCATCCTTGCTTGCCGCTACTGTTCAATTCCTCAATGCGTTCTTCAACGCTGGCGGCAATTCACGTCGGTGATCCCACTACACCAAAACCATTTGTTCGTTGACCCATCCACACAAAGACCGATTTGGAACTATAACCCAATGTTCTCCAGAGGCGACCTCCAAACCCAGTCCATCGTCATCGCTGATTTCTCCATTATCAGTGGCAGCATATTCGCCGACTTTCTGCCTAAGCCATCTTCTTCACTTAGGCAGAAATTGCTCATTATTTTTTGACTTTTTTTAATCCCAATACCATGTTGTTATTATGTGTGTGATGTATGGGTGTTTGTGCAAATATGTATATGATGGAAGAGAGAAGTTCATCAACATCGGCGCGGACACCACCATCGATCGATTGGAGTTCCGTTGCCTAGACTACCATCAATTGATCTTAACACCCCTGAGCTCAAATCTGGAATTTCGGCCACCGTTACTTGCACCTACAGTACGTGTTGATGAAGCTGGAAAGAGAGTAGAGGAAAGAAAACCCAAAAGATGGAGGTGGAGTGTTGTTTGGCCTGAGAGGTCAGAGAGAGAGGATAGACAAGAAGATGAATCGATTGCACGCACCCGCTTTCTTTTTTGCTAGCTAAACACAACCTAGGATTCTGCCTAACAAATCTGCAAAATCCATCGGCGTAAATATCATTTTTCTTGATTTGCCAGTGCCAAATGCAAATCAAGCCTAAAATCATAGCAAATCAAGCCATCTGAGGTAAGCAAAGCAACATAAGAGGCAGATCAATTTTTGCACATTCAGAGCAGATCAAGGTTTAAATTGAAATTTGTTTTATTTTTAGCAATCAAATCATTGACTAAACAATTTATGGGTGAAGTGCAGAAAACACCCCTAATGTATATTTCTGGTAGCACTTTTACCCCCTATTTGAAAACTGTGTAAATAACCCCCTTAATATTTTAACATTGTGCGCAAATACCCCTTCAAATAGAAATCTGACCCAAAATAATGTTGTAATGCCCATTTTTCCCTTTTACTATTCCAAAAATGCCCAAGGAAGTTTTGGGTATATTTTTTTTTCTTGATGGGTTGGCCTGTTTCAATCTGGGTCAGACCCAGATCAAAGTGGGCTCACCCACACCTGATCCAAGCAAGCTGGGACCACGTGTTCTTTCCATGGCGTTGCATTCCTTCCCGCAGCCACCTCCAGGCCAAGAAAATCTCCGGATGCAGCATTAACGTCTCAATCCTTCTAACCCAATCGTCTCCGCCGCCGTCGCCATTAAGAGACTCCAACATCGTTGAGTAGAACTAAAGCCTATTGATGACTCACTCGTGGAACGATAACATCCCACCATCTATTAATCCTTCATTGTCCTCGTACACCATGTGTGGTGAAATTCGCTGGAGATCAATCAAAATTCTGGCGCCGACAAGTCAAAGGACTGTCAGAGATAAAATAAATACTGTTTTCTCACCACCCATGAGTCTAATTGCTTTGAACGATAAGAATTCAAAGGTACGAATCGAAACGAACTTGATATCGAACCCAATTCTCAGCTCACAAGCGAACTAACCCAGATTGTCTCTAACCAATCCCAATTCGATTGGCACTGTGAGCACCTCGCTACAATGGCTTCAATCTAACATTTTTCCCATATCGTCGCCGATCAAGTCCAATACATTGCCCGTAGGGAACAAAATCTTCCACAAAGATCCATTCTTCACTCCATTTTTAGCCCCTGCCATTGTCAACGTATACCAAACTCTTCAAACACCAGGTTGTGATAAGACAATCAAGCATTCTTCGCCCCATTCAGCGTGTCCATATTCAGATTGCTGCCCTCTTCAACACTGTTGTCTCATTCTTCGCTGTCTCATCGCTGTTGCCGGAGTATTCTCTGGCTGTTGTATTTGTCATCATTGGAGCTTCCTTCAAACACTGTTGGTTAGAGAGGGGGGAGAGAAAGGGGCCAATGGCTGCTCTCACGTGGGCTAATTAAGGTGAGTACAAGTGGTCGGGATAGAGGTGGTAATAATTTCATAAAACTTGAGAGAGAGGGAGTGTGAAATCCCAATACTTCCAGACCTGAAGTAACTAGAACATAAAAATCCTCTTCCCCTCGTGCCAAAGTAAATTTTGTACACCCGAGCACTTTGCATGATAAGAGTAAAGCTACCACTCGCACCCAATACTGTTGCCTGGTTGAACCTTGCACAGTAGCTCCATCCTATTGTGAGACACACCCATACACCATGCCTCTCATTCCAACGTGCTACAGCTGGGAACAATACTACCATGAAAGGCCAATATTTCAACCAGCAGTTCAGTTCAGACTGGCAATTTTCAGTGATGAGAACACAGCTGGTGATTATTTCAGTCCGTATTTCAAACAGGAATCAGTGAGTTTGTTTATACAATACTTAATGAGTTCTGTTCCTCCTTTGTTCAAAGAATCATAAGATACCTTATTCTAAATATTAGTTCTTTGCTACCATTTATCTTCATTATTTCCTTTCATATTTTTGTCCCACCTATTGGGGTTTCTTCCCTAATCTTGACAGTAGTGATCAACTTTCTAAAATAAAGGCAATGTAGGCTAAATGGAGGCCATAACAAAAGAACTAAAGGCAATCTGATGTGGAATTCATATCAGCATAGGAATTGTCCAAGATAGTTGGATTCATTTTGAGGAAACTAAATTCCATTTTTTGAGAGGGGAATGGAGATGAACTTTGTCGCAGATATGGGAGAAGGCGTCCTTGCACACACACACAGGACCATCACCCTTGTAAATCCTACTCTTGTGAGATGTTAATAACTGATTTTTAATTTTTAATCTTCTTTAATTTAATAAACATGGTAAACACAAATTAGAAGACTATAAATAAAGATCAATCATACAACGAACACCAAAAGTACGTGGAACAAACAGGTCAAATCCATTGTAGAGGAAAAAGTTAAAAATCTAAAAAATTTGCAAGGCTAAAAGTTGAAAAATAATTTGAAGTGATTAAGGACCCTTTGTGAGCTCTTCCTAAACTCAATTGAAGGAATCGTCCTCTATAGCTAGGGAGTAAGAGGACAGGTTGTAGCGGTCCCAAGTGGGAACATAACTACTACTTCCCTTGAACAACATCTGTATTACGATCCTAGGTATCATATTCTAAAACCCATAAAACCACCTAATTACCTCATATCAAGACTCATCCTTTCTTTTAACAGGATGCCTTGTTCGGGTGGGCAATAATTTTTATGAGCTAGTTAAAATAATTGCTAAAAGTACTTAACTCCTTGAATTGGTGTTTATCCAACAATTTAAGCCACAAATTGTTATTTCAATTCAAACATTCCATCTTTGTGTAACCTCCATCTTGGGTGCTTTGTTATCGTATAATATGAAAATTCAATCTAAAAAGGGCCAGAAGTATCCAAACGGAGACTGGAGGATGAATGTGATGCCTTCCACGAGGAATATTTAAGCACTAATAAGCAACAAATATTAGAAGGAAAAAGATTTCCAGAGTCTGAATGGCAAAAAAGAAATGAAAGGAGGAGAGACTAACAGAGTTGTGTAGTTTCTCTACCTCAAGATTTTTACTGAAAAAATAAAGTGATTTAAAATGCAAGACTAGCCAAGAATTTGACAAAGACAAGCTCTGCGCACTCCTCAACATCAACCAACTAAAGCACTATCTTTATGTAATGAGCTAATATTTCCTCGCGATCAAATCCTTCTGTCTAAAATGTTAAACCCAATATATATGGATCAATCATGTTGAATTGGATTCTGAGCCATATTAATCATCACAGTACAGAGCCAACGGATTGGAAAATTGCCTAAATCCATCCGGAGCATTATAATCCACAAAAGTTCACAAACTCCATGAGTGTATATTTACAAGGTGCCTCTCCACTGCATTTGCATGTTGTGTATTTGTTACTCCTCTAAGATCCTAAATTTTAACCACTCATCATATAATGCCCGAAAGTAGCCTCCAATCAGGTCCCCATCAACACTAATAGAAGTCTCTATACTAAAGGAAATTGTTAGGTTCTCGAACCGTTACCCAGGGATTACACCAACCAAGTTACCTCTTGAGACAGACTGACAAACTTTCCACTCAAGTCTCTAGGCCGTCTGTCTGCTCTGCTAACAGAATTTGCTCCTCAAGAATCTGCTTCTCCAATGTTTTGTCCTTCCTTTTGCTTGAAATTCTGATTGGTTTAATGGGACACCTCCAAAAGTTGATGAATTCTTCCTTGATTAATATGATGGTGACAAAGGCCTTGATTGCGTAATGGGGATTTTCTCACACAAGGATTTTTTTCTCGCTAGATGATTAGAGAGAGAGACTCATGTTGTATACTGACTACAACTCCATATTTATAGGCTAATTTATACGTTTTGTTAAGTTGAATCCTTATAGAAACTTGTTTTGAGAGAGTTCCCAAAAATAAACCTTAGGTTTATTTGACTGATATAGGCATTGATTAACACCTACCGTCAAGCGACTTACTCGATCAACCAATCAGTCGAAGCATACTGAATCCCAATAAAACAATTTCTGGAAAAATTCAATCGATCCACCTATCGATCGATTGATCAATTGAACTGCTTAACACATACCATTTCCCAACAAAAACTTAGTTTTTAAAACCTACTCAAAATTCATTATCTTGGTAAACAAATAAAAATAAAAATTGTTAAAAACAAGTTTGAAAGTAGGTTATGTAAGGTCTTTTTAGGTTAAATTACATGTACTGTAGATATGTGATTAAGGATGCAGATTTCTCGTCATGTTCTTTGCGAATCTTGTCGGCATAGCCTTTGAAGATTATACTCTTAATTACTTGTGACACTTTGACATATTACCACCAAAGTTTTGAGTGTGAAGTTGCCAACACATGACCCGATCACTTGTATGCCTAACAATCCTCCCTTATGACAATTCCGAAACAAAACCCAAATAGTACATATATAAGAATGACTAACTCAACCTAAAAGCCTAATCACCCTTACATGTACACACAAAGAAATTTAAAAAACTCTATCAGTTTGATCTAATCAACTTCTAAATGCTCTTTCTATTGTCTGCAAAACACAAACAGAACAGACATACCAAAGCAAAGTACTATCCAATAAAGCAATATGGTATAGAACATGTGCAAAACTCAGCTTTATAATATCAAATGGCTCAAAACACCTCTCTCCCCCTTATAACTCGTATATCCACTATTTCTCTCCTTTTTGTTACGGATAAATACTTTAGCAATTTTGAAATTTTTTATAAAAGAAAAAATATAAGAAGGTTTAGTTTCTCTTTCTTATTATGATAGCATAATGACATTTCGACAATAACACAACTCTAACAATAGTATGAATCAAAGCATTTATTATTATCAAAAAAGAAAGTTCCAATAAGTTGAAGTCACTTTTCAACCATTAGAAAGATCTTCAACTTTATCCTGAACTAACTTATCAACTATATTGATTTAAGTCTCAACAATGTATATGTCACTCAATGATTAGATTCATAAAGATTCCATGCATTAACGCAAAACAAATCATTATATGACAAAATTTCAAGTAAAAATTTTCAACCGATTCCTTTGAATTTCTCTATATATTTTGTTTTTGCCAATCTTTGATCACACCAATTGGTAGCCAACTATTTTCAAAGACAATTTTTATAATTATTGGATTTTCATTAAGTCCTTTGTCTTGGTAGCTTCAGAGGAATCAAATAGTTAGCTCTTTTCAAAGTTGGACATGCATCAACAATTTTCTTTTATATATTTCTTTTCCCACGGATGCAACTTGTGATGTTGTGGCCCGAATTTGGTGACAGGTCTCATTGCGACCCATTGGACCTGAGGAAAATTTTTGACCCGTATTTAGTCATGGGTTGTGGACCCTAATTAGTACTCTCTTGTAGCCCGATATACAAGGGCGCTTAGAGTTTTGAGTGTTAACAACTCAATGGAAAATTTTTGACCCTAATTAGTCATGGGTTGTGGACCCTAATTAGTACTCTCTTGTGCCTATATAACAACTCAATGGAGGCATATGGTTGATTCCTAAAGGCAAGAGTATCAAAGTGAAGGTGGTGCTCTAAGGAAGGACACTAAAGGGATCTTCATAAGGGTGAACATCCCTTGGTGGAGTGATATGAGACTTTCTCAAGTCTTGATGTCAGTATTCTATCTCCTATATATGAATCATCTTTTTCTAGCATGAAAATGACCTCTACACATGAATCAAGGTTTTGGAAAGAAAAAGCCCTCTTTAGATTTTTGAAAATCTCCATTTCCCTAACAATAGCACCATTTTAAGCCTATATGCATAGATGTTCACAATCTACAAACCGGTTGTTTCACATAAACCTCTTTATGTAGTATACCATTCAAAAATCCACTTTCTACATCCTTTTAGTATAACCTGGCCAATTTTCTTTGCAAAGAATGTTTTGTTCTTCCTGTTTTTCTAGGGGATGTGTGCATACAAAAACACAGAACACAAACAACATAAATATATATGAAGGAACAATTACTCAAGATGACATTGGTAAACTGTAAGGAAGTGGTTAGACAGAAGAGAAGACATTTCTTTTCTCTATTGAGGAATAGAAAATAAATTTGATCAAACAATTTCCAATCTACGGATTCAGAGAGGTTTTTCTAATAGGCATCAGGCACAGTGCACTGTTTCTAGTGGACAAGCATGCATTACATTACCTAGTGAGAACTAATTTTTTCCCTACTGAATCCATTAGTGAAAGTGCCCAGCCAAAGAAACCCTCCAACTTGAAAAGGTCAAAAATTAGAAAGCCGGGTTTTATAATCATTTAACTAAAAGGCAGACTGTTCCGCATTAGAAATTGAGCATCTCCGTGAGAGCCTAAGATAATTGTACCTAAAAGAGATATCACATAAATCCTAAAACAACCCCATTTCCCAAACAGCAGAGATACAGATAAGAGTAATAAATATATAGTCATACCCTCAGAATCTGGAGCTTGGTTGAGAAGGCAATAGCAACCCAATCAGGCTGGGACGAGGACCACTGCAGCTGCTCAATTTCGGCCCCAGCAGTGTATGCCAGAATCGGATCCAATCCACCCTCGATGGGTTGCCCCATGGAAGACAAGTCCCAAATCAGCGCCTGGGAATCGTCGCCGGCAGTGCATATGTGGCAAGAGCTGTGGGGCGCCCAGGCGATGGCATTGACGCTGGCCTGATGCCTCTGCAGTTCCACCACCGGGAGCGTCGGGAAGCGGATGTCGAGCACGACCACCTTGGCGCTGTCCATGATGATGGTGGCCATGTACCTAGGGTCCTGCTTGTTCCAACCCAGGCGGACTAGCGGAGTATCGGGCTCGGAGCTCTCGTAGATGATGGTGGAGTGCTCCTTGTCTCGCAGATCGAAGACGCGGACGGAGCCGTCAGCGGAGACGGAGGCGAAGACGCCAACGCCGCCCCAGGCGATGTCGTAGACCTCCTTGTCGTGGGCGATGAGCTGGGTGTCTACGGCCTCTCTCTCGATGTCCCAGATGGTGCAGGTGGTGTCGATACTGGAGGTACCGATGCGCTTGGGCTCGGCCTCGTTCCAGTCGAAGGAGGTGAGGGGACCGCAGAAGTCGCTGTTGCGGTTGTTGTTGAGGAGGCTTTTGATCTCGACCCGGTCCTCGGAGATGCGCCAGACTCGGAGGAAGTCGCTGGAGGTGGCCAGGAGGTCGGGCTTCTGGCACTCCTTGTCGGGGATGAAGATTGCCTTGGTGGGAGGGTAGGGGTGTTCGAAGGTGAGGTTCGGGTCGGAGCGGATCTCCCCGTTGGAGTCGTCGAGTTGAACGATCTCGACCCGGTTGGGGTACTGCTCCAGCAGGCTGGCGATGGCGAGACGGTACTTCTTGTCCCGCCGGACGCTCCAGTTCATGGCGTATATGTGCCAGGGGGCCTCGTAAGTGTAGATCTCCGATCGTCTCTGCTGCTCGTCTGACCCATCCTGGTTCGGATCGCTACTCGCCCCCATATTTCTATCTTATTTACTTTACTCTATTCACAGTACTCTCTCTCTCTCTCTGTCCCTCTAATTTCCCCCCTTCTCCCTCCCTAACTGATAATCATGATATACTCCGTTTGGGTCAATCTCACCTTTCCCTCATTTTTTATTTTTGTTTCGTCTCCTCAGACTACTATATGCCGAAGTGGAAAGTAAACTCTAGAGCACATACCAGGATCTTTCCAGACTTCTGTGTGTACTTTACCTTTGTACCCTGACGTTTTAAACTTCGGAAATTTACTATTAAGTCTGGTTTTTATTAGAAGACAAATAAGTTCTAAAAATATTTCATAGCATGGAGATTTATGTATATATATAATTTTATGGTCAAATTACATAAAATACCATTCAAGTTTTCATCTGGTGCATACCTTTGTGGTTTCATTAACCTTAAACGCATATCTCCATTTGTGAGTTAAGCATGAAATCAGTTTGGGATAAATTATTTTTTTACAAAACTAAGCTTCTTGTTGTGAGAAGGTCAAATTGTTCATTCATGTCACCTGAAATTACATCTTCTCCTCGTCAAAAGTACCCTTCTTCCATTTGGATCATTTGACCTACTTATTATCATTACCATAACTACTTGAATATCAATATCGCCACTGTCCCACGTCTCTCTCTCTCTCTCTCTCTCATTAGTGAACATTGCTCTCTCTTTCTACTTCAAGAACTTCTCTATCTAATTTATTCATCAAGGAGAATAGTGTAACGACCCAAACCTGGAAGTCCGGATCATTACTTGGGTCTTTACCCGAACCCGAGGTCAACTAAGGGCTTTACAGTCAATTCCAAGGTCAACACATAAATAAGTCCTCATTAGAGGATGTGTGGTATATCATAGCATTATGAGGTAGCATGCGAATGGTCATGGAAGACAAAGAAGTAGGAATATGGTGAATACAGGAACCGATCAAAGTGTTTATGGCACACGTCGACTGATTTGGCTAAACCGGTCAACGTGCACCAATTTCACATCTAATATTTTAGCTCGCATCCTTCAAAATCGACACTGACTAGAAATCGGTCAATGTAAAGTTGCAAGGCGTCGACCGGTTTCGGGGAAAATGGCCTTTAAGGCTTGCACCTTCTGGTTTAAGCCCCCGAAACCTGTTTTAATCCATTTATACATCAAACATGGTCCAACCCTGCTCTGAAACCATACATTGAACAGTCTACGAATGTAAATAATCATTCATATATACATCAGATCATTATACAAGCTTTTTACATAATACATGATCAAAACAAGCTCGGTTATATACAACATGTAACAAAGTTGGACTTCATAACATTTTCATATCCCATACTACATCAAATATCTACAATGGTTACCAAAAAAACAAAATGATCCTTCTAAAACCCGTCTAAGCTTATGCAGGAACGTCGCCCACCACTTCTTTTCCATAACCTAAAAAATGTAAAGGAATGAGCACAATTGTAACGTTTCCATTTTTCTCCATTTTTCATTTTTTCCGAAATTTTGTTGTTGCAAGGGCATTTTTGTCATTTCACGTTTGTGTACCGAACACCGTGGAGTGTGTCAGGTGTGTCCGAGAGTTGGTTGGAGCATTTCATTGAGTTCAGGACTCCTTGAAATGCAAGGTTTGTCATTTTTGCATTTTTCAATTTTTCAGGCCAGACGGTTCCATATGGGACCCGCTATCGACATTATCGCGTATGGGGATTTTGGTTGGGTCCATTTGCATATCATGTATTTTATTTTAAGTGCATCATGTGTTTTATGTGGTATGTGTATAATTGTTGCATAATTACATGTGTGGTGAAGGAAGAAAAGTCAAAATTTGAAAATGTGGTGATGGGATCCACCACTCACATACTTGGTGGTCTAAAGACCACACTTGGTCTCTCACATTCTCTCTCTCCCCGACTAGCTCTCTCTCTCACCCTTTTCTTTGCAATTTTTCTTTTATTTTCTCAAGCAAACTTCAAGTTTTGATTCCTCCTTCATTACTTGGAATTTTTGGAAGCCGTTTGCAGCATAGCGGAGAGCACGGTAAGATCTTCAAATCCATACCAGCAATTTCAGTTTAGTGCACCCTAGGGATTCCGGTTTTGAGACCCATTTTGGGGGTTTTTGCATCTTATGAGGTAGGGGTCTCTAATTCATGCATTCTTGTGCTTTTGTGAATTAATTCTATGCAAATTGTTGTCAAG
>JAOTQH010000031.1:7603402-7615922 GCA_025631255.1 Cornus kousa
TCCTGCTTACATAAGCAACACCAATTAACAATATAATTTCCTCTCTTCCTCAAATTATCGATCGTCAGAATCTTGCCTCTCTTATAATGATCTTTTAGGGTCTTACTGGGCTTTTCTAGGCAAACTTGATTCCATTTCCATTCCCAGAAATGTGTCTGAGGCTCTCCGGAATCCCAATTGGATGTCTATTATTAAGGTAGAAATGGATGTTTTGCAGCATAATGAAACATGGGAGCTTGTATCTCTCCCTCTGGTGAAAAGACTGTTGGTTGCAAATGGGTATGCAGTGTTAAATATATGGTTGATGGCTCTAGTGATCGGTATAAGGCCCGTTTGGTGGCCAAAGGGTTTACTCAGATTCCCCGTAAAGGCTTTAATGATACCTTCGCTCCAGTGGCAAAATTGACCTCAGTTTGTTTGCTTATCTCCTTGGTTGCCTCTCACAATTGGCTTCTTCATCATCTTGATGTGAAAAATGCTTTCCTTAACACTGATCTTCTTGAGACTATTTACATGGATCCTCTACCCAGTTTTCGGGTTGAGGGGGAGTATGTTGGAAAGGTTTATCGATTGCGAAAGTCTTTGTATAGATTAAAACAATCTCCTAGAGCTTGGTTCAGCCGCTTTAGTTATGTAATTCTATCCATGGAGTTTGTTAGATGCCATTCTGACCAGACATTATTAATCCACCGCTCCTGCACTGGTCGATGTATCATTTTTCTTGTCTATGTTGATGATATCATCATTAATGGCAATGACATCCTTGGGATTGCTCAAGTAAAGCTTCAATTGGCTAAAGCTTTTGATGTGAAAAACCTTGGACATCTAATAATTTTCTTGGGAATTGAGATTGCTATATCTAAGTAGGGTCTCTCTTTATCGCAAAGTAAGTATGGTTTGGATCTTCTTCGAGACACAGGTATGCTTGGGTGTAAACCTGCTTCCACTCGTATGGATACTAATCTGAAGATCTTAGCTGAGTCCGGAGATCTCCTTTCTGATCCCTCACAATATCAGAGCTTTGTAGGAAGACTGATTTATCTCACCAACACTCGTCCTAATTTGGCTTTTACGGTTAGTGTTGTGAGCCAGTTTATGCATGCTCCTTATATGGATGCGGTATATCATATTCTTCGATATCTTAAATCCAATCCTGGACTTGGATTATTCTATTCTTCTAGCAAGCAGGTTGGGCTATCCTATTTCAGTGATGTAGACTATGCTGGGTCCAAGACTGACAGATGTGGGTTCCACATCTGGCTTCTGTACTTTCTATAGAGACCATCTTATATCCTAGAAAAGTAAGAAACAACCTGTAGTTTCGAGATCTTCAGAAGAGGCTGGGTATCGTGCCATGGCTCAAGGTACTTATGAGATTCTCTGGCTTCGATCTTTCTTGGAGGAGCTAGGGCTAGGTGAAAAACAATCCTCAGACTTGTCAGCCATCATGCTTGCTTTAGATTATGTTCTGCACAAGAGGACTAAACATATAAAGGTGGACATTCATTTTATCAGAGAGAAGGTTCGATCGGGAATTATCAAGCCGTGTTTTGTTCGGTCCTCTAATCCGTCGGCCAATGTGTTCACCAAATTTGTTGGTCCATCTTTGCTTCATTCCTCGATTACCAAGATGTGCTTGATTGATATATTCACTGCAGCTTGAGGGGAGTGTTGAAATATCTTTATTATTATTATTATTAGTTGCTTTTAGCCTTTTATTAGGTGCTTTATGTTGATCCATGCCTTCAGTTGACTTATCTCTATTCTTTGCCAATTTATAAATAGCCTTTTCACCCTCTTTTGTGCCTAATTTTTCATACAAAGCATTTAGTGAGTCTTGTTTAGCTTTACCCACTACCTTCTTTGCAACAATAAATACCACAAACAAAGAACACACAGATTTATGTGGTTCAGCGTATGTCGATGGTGAACATCCCACGAGAGATTTCACTATGCGAAAAACAGGAGATTACAAGTTTCATCCCCCAAACGCTAGCTCTCTTTCCTGCGATTTCAGTGTTCCTCCGTGTCCCACTCCAAACCCTAAATACCCTTATATACTGGGCCACAACAGAGTCCTAAACAGGGTCTAATCCTTGCAAGAGAAAAAAAGGTTTAAAAAAATTTCCTTTTGGGCCGGAAAAAAAATCGGGCTACAACATCACATTCTTGGTTTCATTTTTGTCTTATCTAAATTCTCTAGTTATTTACTTTTTTGCTATGCTTTAAAACTTTTTTTTTTTTTTTTTTTTCTTTTGTTGTACTTCCTCACTCCACCACCATATTTCTTTCTTAATGAACTTCTTTCCTTTGGTTTTTGATGCACTCGATGTTCCTGTCAACATTTTTAGGAAACTTTCCATATTCTGCTTTTTGAAAACTTTCCATGTTCTGATTTTTTGAAACTTGCTGATTTTAAGCAATTTCAGATTTTTAGTAATTTTCCTTTATTGTAATAAAGCGAGTTATAGTAGGATTGCTAGTAGACTCTACATAAAGGGTGATGAATAATATTCTTAATAGAATTGCAGCAACGATTGTTTGCTTGCCTTTTTTCTCCTTGTTCTAGCATTCCTTTCCTTCTTCGTTTATTTTTCTCTTGCTTTAGACAACAATTGTTTGTCCTCCGTAGGTAAGGCGGCATCAGTTTTTCTCGGTACTTCTTTTGCCTAACTTCTAATATAACTAGACATTTTTAACCACAAGTTGTTAATATTTTTGTTCCCTTCCCATGTCTTTTTGTTTTTAATATTTAAATCCTTGAATTAATAAATCTAAAATCAGTCCAACTCTTCTCGTCTCTGTATAAACAATAGTCAATTTTCGTTTTATATCCACTCTTAAATGTTATTAGCTTGTCTCATTTTTTAAAAAATGTATTAGCTATGGCTCTGTTATATGCTTTTGCGATGTCTAACTGGATTACTTCTTTTTTATTGTTTTCTTTCTTCCAAATACTTCTTTTCACAAATGGGATTTAAAGATCTTGTGTTTACCCTTGACATTGCTGAAACACCAAGCAAAGCGTACACCAGATTTGATACAAGTCCCTCACCGCCATGAGATATGACCTGAATCGCCACAGCATTGAATGATCCTTCAGAGATACAAGTCATGGATTCCAACAAAGATGTCAGGCCAACCTCCAAGAAACCTAAAAAAGATATAGGCAGAGATGAATACTAACCCAAAAGTACCAAGATAAGACAAAGTTCAAGACAGATGCAAAATGACAGATAATTAAAATCCTACATCATGAGGTCAATTTTGTAGGATAACACCAAAGTACATTAACACCAAAAGGCAAAGTGCATGGTAACCAAGAAGCAAACAGACAGATAAATGGTGTACAAATTTTTTGGGAAAGAAAACAGAAGAGAACTAAATGATTACATGACCTAACTAGGATCCTAAGCCATCACTTTCACATCCATCTTTTCCTACAGGTCACAAGGGCCGTAAGCATAGCCTTCTACATCAACAACTCCATCAATTATTTCAAGTATTGGCATTACGTTTGGCTACTCATATTACCCAAATCACACGCAATCGTCGCAAGTTACTCTTAAGGGATTTGAGACTATCTCCAATCTTTTACAAACTACTAAGTTTTCTTAGTTGTTAAGTAATGTTAAGGAAGCTTTTGGTAAATGTAACTCATGTAATGAGTTGTCTTGAGATTGAATATTGAATTGAGTTCAATTTCTCCCCCTAAATTCTTCTTCTCTTCTTCTCCCTCTCTCCTCTAGTCTCCCTCTTCTCTATCTCCCCTCTGTTTCTATCTATCCTACATCATCACTACACATACTTCTATGGCAGAGTCTTTCTTATCCAATGTTTAACCCAGAATTATTAGAGCTTCTGGAGTTGTAGTGAGAAAAACATTGTAATCATAGAACTTCATAGCCCCTTGAAATGTCCGTCAAATAAAGGCAGATGCACGTGATTCTGCGCCCCCCCCCCAAAAAAAAAAAAACAAATCTTCTGGCCTGGGGATTTTTTTTCCCTATGCCATGGTAGAGCAGTTTAATATAATCCGTGTTTTAAATGAGCAGATCTACATAATAATAGATTGATCATATACTTTATAGTCATGCCTTTCAGTTGGAGAGATGCTACTAAAATTATGGGCCCTATCAAACATTGAAGAGTGATTTGGAACCCATACACAACCCAAAAGCAACAAAAAGATATTTACTATAGTATATATGAGCATCTAAGAAGTCAAGAATCGGAATGGTACAGCTACAGACATGGTAAACATATAGAGGTATGGAAATCCCACTCAGTAAGTTTGATAATACCAACTGCTATAACAATCTTCTGCAAGTTTAACAAATTACAATACAGGAAAATCATTGAATGAACAGCAAGGGGTGTGGGCATTGACTTGTTATGTTTAGAGTTTTGACCACAAATAGGATTTAGTGTTGATGTCAGGATGTAGAGAGAATAGTGAGGATCTTCTTACGAGCAATAAGACAATAATTTCATATTCTAACTAAACATGACCAAGAAGGCTGACTAGCAGAACAAAATTTTGTTGCCAAGCCAAATAACTGAGATGCAGTATAAATATCTTTCTTGACTCCAGTCTCTGATATAATTATTATCAAGAAAAGGAAGTACCACTGGTGCACTGTACTTACAGGACATATATGACATTGCTGCTAGTGCTGCTCCCCTATGCATAGCTGTACAGCATATAGCTGCCTTCTGAAAGGACACTTCAAGAAGGGAACCAGAGGCAGCCAATACTTCCTGAGATATTTCACACAGCTGCACAAGTCAGTCAACTTGTTATACTGTATCACTATTCATGAAACAGTGCTTAAAGTAACAAATACGTCAATTTTTATTTGTCTGTGTGTGTGTGAGAGAGAGAGAGAGAGTACATAACCAAAAATTATATTAAAGGTATACTGAACCTTAGGAGCGTCACGAACAAATGCAGACGCAAAATTAGAGTACGCCTCCACTAGATCAGGCTCTTGGTCACATATATATGAAGAATTAATAGCCATTATTGATGCTGCATATGTAAAGCTTTCAAAAGTACTGATAAATAGAGGTCCATATTCCTCTTTACTACCGAATTCTTCAACAACAACAGAGGCTGAAAAAGACCCAATAAAAAGTAACAAAGATAAGCAAACATGATACATTTCATGGGTTGGAAAAAGTAAAAACTAGATCAGGCTCTTGGTCACATATATATGAAGAATTAATAGCCATTATTGATGATGCATATGTAAAGCTTTCAAAAGTACTGATAAATAGAGGTCCATATTCCTCTTTACTACCAAATTCTTCAACAACAACAGAGGCTGAAAAAGACCGAATAAAAAGTAATACAGATAAGCAAACATGATACATTTCATGGGTTGGACAAAGTAAACACAATGAAATCATATCAAACAATATTGCATAAAATACCACCCAATAACTGGGACTATTTTACATAAGTTGCAACCCAAATTCAATCAAAACCCGACTCCTAGAAGTTACCATTTCAAGGACTTATGCTCTGTAGACAGGCAAATTTAAGCCAAAGCCATTCACTCCCAGAATGTGGGCTTGGAATGAACTCAAACATCAAAAATAAAACTGACTAAAACCAACTGTCTTGCGCATAAGCTATATGAGTATTAAATTGATAAAATATGCAAAAGTTAAAAAAATCACCAGCCACTCCACTCCCTCTTTCTTTCTTGCTAGGTACCAATCATACCATGCCAATAAAAAGTAACTTCATCTTTCAGTAGAAGGCTAGAAGCCATACAAGACGTGGCAGTAAATTATACATGATCACTTTCCACATTTGATACTATAAAGAGGAGCTGAAAATCCTAACAAACTTGAAGCAGAAAGATAAAAGTAGTATTTCATAACAATAAAAATTTAATTGTTATGACAAGGTAACAAGCTGGCATATTCTGTGAACAGAATTTGTCATGGTGGTAACTATACTAAGTCAGAAAAGTCAATTATAACTTTGGTTATCAAGATTGGAGGACTGCAGAGTGCTCAAATTATTGATCACACACCTTAGATAAAACTGCGACTTAGAAAACTAGGATTTTGGTAAAAAGTAGATTCAAGACAGCAGCTACTTGATGAATCGAATTAGAGGCTCAATTGATCAAACTCTTAACAATACCGAATGGACAGATTGAACAGAAGACTTGTATGGATCAAACCACGATCAATAATAAATGGATTAATTGCCAGAGTAAAGAATTGATCGGGTTTAGACAGAAATATTTTTTTGACATTTTTTTATGGGTTTTTTAATTTAAAACTTAAAATTCTTTTTATTTCTAAATTTCTCATGCTCTCTCCACAACTATACGTTAAAAGTGTAGGACACCACTACATAAAGAGAGACCTTAGGTACACTTGTCAATTTATTCTCAGGAAATCAAAAATACTAACCAAAACAGATTCTCAAGAAATCAAGAATGTTTGCATCACTTAAGATCTACATGTTACTTGATGACGAGAATGATACTGGCCGCTAGCACGGGCGAATAATTTGAGCAGTCATTAACTTGCAGTGACGTAACACACTATCTTTTCAAAGTGGATTGATTCTAGTGGTTTTTCTCAGTTGGGTTTTCCACGTTAAAAAGCTGGTTAGCTTGACCTGATCGCTTACATGGTTGATTGATGAAATTTAAGTGGCTGACAAATTGTGATTCAATGAAAATTAACAATTATCACAAGAAATGGCTATAATTTATCAAGATTTAAAGTGGACCTACTAACCCCTCTTAAGTCTTATATATCCATAATCTCAATATTTTTACTAAACTGGTATAGATCAGGTTCATTCATTATAGTGAGTTCATGTTTGTTAGTAGGTAATTATGGTTTCACGATATTATAAGTAATTGATAAATTGAATGCTTATATGAATTTTACTGCTTCTATCAATGATTATACATGGTTCAAGTCAGATGACTTGTTTTGTTCCCCGACGGATGTGAAAGCCCGTTCAAAATCAATGAAGAAAGTCCGCAGGCTGCTTATAGTAAATTATTTGACAAGAGTCTTGAATTAAAAAGGGTAAAAAAAAATTTGAATGTTCAACATGAGATTATTCAGAAGGAATGTGATGTCTTTTAAACTGAAACTGAAAAAACTTGGGGCAATTTCTGGTAATTTTCCAAAACCTTTTCATACGTTTGTAGATTTTATAAGTGTTTTTTGAATTGCATAGATTGCCTTGCCCCTCAACTGCTGCATGCAAGTGCATTGCAGCCACTTCATAATACCCCCTCAACGCCGCTTCTCCATCCCCTCATGAACCAAAAAAAAAAAAAAAAAAAAAAACAAGAAATTAATGAAGGGCTGGATGCCACTATAATTATGAAAATCTAAATTACTGTGTTATCAATCCATGCTATGTTGACTATAGTTCCTATGTCAGACACTAATTAGATAAACGGAAGATATCACCAGCAACTCCCATCAATCGCTCCTCAGTATTATCAATAATGTAAACACCTTACCTGTTCTGATGTAGCATTCATGACTTTGGAATGAAATGAAATTTGTAGATAAACACACCAATACTTTTGGCAAAAGTGCTACAAAGTGCTCGCCTGCGATGAAACAATCAAATGAAAAGCATGTTTCCAACAATTGGAATATAAGGAAAATTAAATAAATAAATAAGAGAGAGTAAATAGAGGCACCAATACCCGAGGACTGAATTGCTTGTTGGAGAGCCTTGCAAGCTGCCACAGATAAACTTCCATTTTGCATGTGCTCTGACTTTAAGAGTTTCTCAAGCATTGGCCAGAAAACGCCCAGCAATGCAAGGATAGGATCATCTGCAGCAGGACCAGTTGACATGGGTGTTGCAAGATGACTGAATACAGTTCCCATCCTGTTCCAAGGAATGGAAAATTGGAGATTGAGAGGACCAACAGTGAAGAAATTGTTCTACAAGGAGAGAATTAATACTTAAGCAAGGATGGTCTCTGTGAAATTCAAGACGAAATCATAATGAACAAAGAAAAAAGATCATAGCAATAATATTTAACATGCATATCATATTTTATTGTTAATAGTCTATCGAACCTGGTTTAGTTGTCTACCAAACACAAATCCAAATACCAAGAGCATTGTAAATTTAAAAAAATTACAAGCCAAGTGTAAAGTTTAATACCATGACTAGAAAGTAGTAATGAATCTAAATATCAAGAAGGAATCTAAAAATATATATTTTCTTAATATAACAAGCTTACAATACTCAAAGCAAGCAGTCCCCAATTTCCTCTTTTTTATGGAAATACTAGGCCTCAAGCCAGAAATCACACAAAAAAACACTTTGGAGTCAAAATAACAAACCTGTACAACCCTCTTGCTGCAGAGTTGACAATTTGTGTATAGGTAGAGGGGTTCTGCCTCAAAGAACACTCATGATCTTCATCAATCTGTTAGAGAGAGAGAGAGAGAGAGAGAGTGAAAATTTTAGCTAGATGACTTTAAAAAGTTTATTAGTATTAATAACTATTGACAAGCAAAACAATCTTAATTTGAGATGCTGTCACTTAAGGAGAACGCCCTACACATCTGTCAATTATTTCCACTTCTCTATCTAAATATAAACAAAATCGTATTTGTACAGTACAGGACTGATGAGTACAAGGGTTAGATACTGCACTACAGAAGCAGTACAAACCAACTAGGTTGGCACCTACACATCCATCAGTTCTTTGCACATCTCTACTCAAAAAACAAAAATTTAAGAAATAAAAAATTAAACAATTCTTTACATTCTTTTTGTAAACACGTTATTTATTCATCTTCTAGAAAGTTTTTGTTTGGCCATTGTTCTTTACACAATTTGAGGCCCGCTAGTTGTTCACCAAGCTCTC
Source organism: Cornus kousa (assembly GCA_025631255.1). Lineage (NCBI taxonomy): Eukaryota > Viridiplantae > Streptophyta > Magnoliopsida > Cornales > Cornaceae > Cornus > Cornus kousa. Next base: position 7,612,291 of record JAOTQH010000031.1, read on the forward strand.
TATCTCCTGCCTGCTGTTGCAGTCTACAATCAGTCTTGTTAGCATGTCATATCAAGTATTGCTAACCCTAAATAAACTCACACTCCACATAGTTTTATCGAGTTGCACTCTAGTGGTATATAGCATTCAACCGGCTAACTTATTATCTGGCTTTTTTTTAGCATCAAAATATGGGATATTATAAAGTTTATTCTATTCAGCAGTCAAATTCATCCAAAGAAACTTGGGCTTGAGTTTTGTCACAAGCGCGAATATTGCTACTACAAGTGCAATCAGGTGCAGAAAGATGCGTATGCAATATTGAGACCATAGAAGCTTTCTGGCTGCGTAATAAGCCCCATTGCTTCTATACTTACTAAGTGCTTATAACCGAATAGTTTAAGTAGTTCCACCATCAAGAACAATTAATAAGATCCAATTAGCTACCAGTCAAAAGAATAAAATCCACTCGAGAAGGGTTTGAATTTGAGAAAGAGCTGATATTTTCTTCAAAATTTGGAACACAATCAGTGTAGGTGAGTTTTCGTTTAATTTGATGATAAATTTAACATAAATTCTTAGTTCATAGTCGAATTGCTTAAAATTATCATAACTACTATTTCAATACAAATATATATATATATATATATATTATATCAAATTTAGATATTAACAATTGAGACTAAGCATGCAAAAATAGGATATTGTGAAAATCAATTCGAATTGGTGTGTCATATACCAACTCAAGCAAAGCTTTCTTACTGAATTACCTATCATTTAGCATTCTCAAGATTATGCCTTTATGATGAGTGAGATGACTCAAACCTCCATGCTCGCATGAGATTTGAGTCCCACATTTCTATCATTTTTCCAGGAAGGCAACATAAAAGTGAATCTTGGGTGTGCCATCGAGGAGAGTACCTTAATGGGATCCAGTGGTGGAGTGGTTTGAGAGGAGACTTGTGGGTTGAAAGAAACAATATCTATCTAAAAGGGGGTGGGGCTAACTTCCTTGAAAATCACTCTTTCGAATCTCCCTACCTATTTTGTCTCGTTTTCCGATCCCTTCCTCCATGGTGAAGTGGATTCAAAAGTTGCAAAGGATTTATTATGGGAGTGGCATGAGGGAAGAATTCAAGTACCACTTTGTGGGTTGGGAGCAGATAGGCAGACCCATTCAGGTAGGGGGGTTTGGGTATCAGGAGGCTGGACTTGTTCAACAAAGCTCGCAAGTGGTTGTGGAGATTTGTTTTGGGGAACCTACGGGTGGATGGTGCTCCTTGGAGGTGAGACCCCAGGCAAGGGTGGGCCTTTGGAAATTCAATCAAAGAGGTTGGGATTAATTTTCAAAACACATCCGCTTCAAGGTGAAGAGTGGGAGACATTTGTTTCTGGGTGGATCTGTGGTGTGCAGCAATAGGCCACTAGCAAGTGTTTTTCCAAGAATCTTTCGAATTTCTGCAGATAGGTAGTTTCTGGATGCTGACTGATATCACCTTAACAACGGGAGATTGATTTGGGATGTGGAGGTTTCTGCAGGACTGGAAGATGGAGGACACTATTGAGTTTCTGGAGTTATTATATCCTCAGAGTATGATTAGGGAAGCATATGGATGACTGTTATTGGCTGGGCTCCAGCCATGGAAGGCTCAATGTGTGGTCCTTCTACAGCAAATTGTTGGATGCTTGAGGGACCTTTTTTCCATCGAAGGCAATTTGGGGCACTAAAGCGCCCCTAAAGGTGGCCTTTTTTGGTTGGACAGCAACCATAGGAAGGATTTTGACGATTTTTATTTTTTTTTTTCCTGAATGGGATTTTGACGATTGACAACCATAGGAAGAGATGCCAATGTTGGAAAAATGGGTATGCGCAACGGAAGCAAAAAAAGTAAAATTTTGTTTCGTTTCCTCACTTGGTTTTGCGAATCATAAAAGAAAGAGAATAGAGAAAAGGGAAATACGACCTTGGGATGATTGCTAGATTGCCAATACAAGAACTCTATATGGAGAATTCTAAACTGAAAAAGCCCCGCTGCATCACACGAACAAAACTACCATCAATCAATCCGACTAAAATCATTGCTCCAAGTTTTTCTATTATCAAACAAACCAAATCAAAATAAATATCTAGCATAGATACCATCTTGAGAATACATGTTCCAATGTTGATAATTAATGATTACCTAAAATACCTAGATATTAGACCCTAGGGTCCACTGAAGTAAATCAAAGCAACCACTAATAATGACAAGAGTCCATTACTCTCTCAGGATTAAGAGTTACTCGCCATAACTCTAATAAGTGAAAATTTACTATGACGGCTCGGCTATTGTAATTTTCACTCACCACTAATAACGACAAGAGCCCATTAGTCTCTCAAGATTAAGAGTTTCTTGCTATAACACTAATAAGTGAAAATTTACTATGACAGCTATTGTAATTTTTACCTAATCTCGATCCAGTTCAATGTGTCATGCTCAACAACATGTATGGTTTTGACTTACACTCAGATTAAGCAACTCCATCTCTAGAAACCAACATGTCAAATTCCAATTTCTATCACTGAATGCAAACAATATTTCTGATCATGTAAGTCAATGGTTTATATCTCCTATGCACGAGACTTTCTCTATGCATCTATATCATCATTACATATATAGTGGACCCTTGATTCATCTCAGGAATTAAGATTAACCAATACAACCATTCACCATATATTGAGGTAAAGCACTAAATAAATCACATTCATTAAAATAAATGTCAATCACAATTTAAAATTTGCTATGAAGGCACATAATCCCAATCACCAAATCATTGTTAATTGGCACTGTATGTGTAAGAGGGATGAAGAGTCGATGAATCATCTTCTCTTTCATTGCACTATAGCTAGGGACAGGTGGGCTATGCTCACTTCTATCTTTGGTGTTTGTTGGGTCATTCCATAAAATTTGCTATGAAGGCACATAATCCTAATCACCAAATCATTGTTAATTGGCACTGTATGTGTAAGAGGGATGAAGAGTCGATGAATCATCTTCTCTTGCATTGCACTAGCTAGGGTCAGGTGGGCGATGCTCACTTATAGCTTGGAGGGCTTCCCCTTTGCCTGTGGTGGGCCTTGTGAAAGGGAGAGAAATAGGAGATCCATTGAAGGGGAGGAGATTGTTGTCAGGGGCACATTTGTTATTACTTATATAATGTTGGGGCTTATGTGCTATTGCTGGAGCTTGTTATTATAAATAGAATGTGGTTGAAGGATGAAAGAATTCTTTCATTCTTTCTCTCTTTCCCCATCTCTCTCTCTTTTTCTCTTATCCTTTTTCTTCTCTTTTTCTTCTTCTTATACTTTACTCTTGATTAGATTATCTCTTAAAGTCAACATACTATCAGAGCATGGTTTGTAAAGCTCGGGTGTAGTTGAAACCCTAGGGCAAGTTTAACCCTAGTGGGTGTGAAGGGTTTTGAAGAGATTTCAAGATGGGATTGTTTTCAAGGAAGTAATTTTTGGACCTGTTTTTTATCTATTGCAATCTCGATTGGTGTTTTTTTCGTGTTTGTGTCGTTATGCAACAACGGTTTTTTCTTTGTCGTTCGCGATTCTGGTATGGTCTACTTTGTTGCTTTCTAGGGTTTGTGTGGCGACTGTGTGGTTG
>JAOTQH010000032.1:12867-26253 GCA_025631255.1 Cornus kousa
AATTATGATTCCAATTTTTAAATTGGCACTAAACAAAAGAATTAAAAAAAAAAAAAAAAAAAAAAAAAACATTCCATTTTACTTTCTTTTATTCCATTCTACCACACCAAACAAGCCCTAAATTTATGATATGGGTCTTGCATTTTATAATTCAATCATTGAGAGGATAAAGCTTGGCTCATATCAGATTTAGAAAAATATATATATATATGTTCATATACACATACAGCTGGGGATGACCAAGAGTTGAAGTTTCTAACAAGTAAGTTACACAATTTTTGAAGCATTCTCTATTTCTCTCTCAAGCGCGCACACACATACAGTGTAACTATCAAAGCTGAAAGAAAACGCTACTGTATAGTCTGCATATGTTTTTGCTGGAACAAAAATATATATTATTCATAATTAAAAGTGACTTTACTAAATTATTGTTTTTCAATTATATAATTCTAAAATATTTGCCCCTTAGAATTACTTAAAAATATCATTACTGTCCCCTCACTTAATGATCTGAGTAGTTCCTGATAGCAGAAGAAGCTAGGCTCAAGAAAAAATTTACAAAAGAAAACTTTCTGAGATCAGTCCTCATTGATCTCAACTTATATAATGAATTTAACCCGTTCTTCCAAAGTTTTCAGGATCTTTATATTAGTTATTCATAATAACCATTTAGAAATAACATTAAACGGTGAGAATCAACATAATTTGTTTTGTATAGTTAAAGCTTCTCAATTACTAAAATAATTATTTTTACTCTGGTTTATTTTTTTATTTTTTATTTATTACTTTTTAAAAAAAATAAAATCACGCACTCACTTTGAACTCTTTGAATACTTAAACTCTCAAATTTTACTTTAAAAAGTACTCCATAAAAAAAATATCATTAAATTACAAGGATTTCCATACTTCGAACAAAAAATTAACAAACAACTCATTTCGCCTAATTGTTCGTTTTTGTGTCAAGAAGCTGAGCAGTGGGTCAGGGACATAGAGCTACTTTTCGTACCTTTGTCAACCCTATATGTGCGCTATTCATCAATCTACTGTTCACATTATGGATTCGGAAACTACTTGAATGCTTTGGATAAAAATTGCTTGGCTCTTGAATTTTTCAACCTATGCGTTATATATTTATTTTTACGTACTATTCATTTGGTGTGATGGAATTTGCAATCATGCTCCATTTATCACATGCTCTTATTTTCTTCTGTTTTTCTTTTTCCTTTGTGTTGCATATAAATTTATATCATAGAACTTTTCTTTTCCATTCTGTTTTACTTTTCCCAACAACAGCTGGCAAACAGGAGTCCTAGGTAGAATCCAGTTGACGGTAAGTTTGGAGATGCAAGAGCAAAGGGGATCACTAGCAGACGCTTAGGCCCTGTTTGGAAATTGCTCTATCTTGTTCTATGCCCTTTTCTACAGTGCAAATGGACACTATTGAGGACACCAACTTGTTTGGCATGGATTGTATTGTGTCCAATAGTGCAAGAACACTCTCTGATTTTGGCCCAATTTCTGGAAAAAAAAAAATGGTGTTCCTCCTTGTTCCCAAATTGAAGCCGGCCCACTATGCACTATAGTTTGTAGAACAATAGACCAAAGCAATGGCATTCTGAGAACACATTAGCCCAAAGTAATGGAATCGGTGGAATACATTTGCAATTTATAATTTATTTTAATGATTTTTATAATCAACTAAGATAAATGGAAGAACAATATATATATATATATATATATATATATATATTAAAAGTTATATCAATTGTATATTAAAATTATACAATAATTAAATTTAACTTTATACTTAATAAAGTTAGAAAATATGTATTCAAGAAAACATTATTTAAAAATATTCTTAATCCAACATATTTAATTTTATTTTTTTTTTCACTGATTTTGGTTACACTTTCAGTCTTCCAAACATGTTTTGTTCTCATATTTCTTAGAACAATATACATTACCAAACATGTTCTACCATATTTTTGTTCCAAAATTCTCAGAGCAAATTTTTGTTTCCAAACATATTTTGTTCTCCTTTCAAAATACTACACCACATAATACTTGTTTCTTTCCTTACAGTGCTAGAGTACCACACAACACTTTTCAGACCCAAGGCATATTGAAAATTCTGCATTGGAACATCCTGATGGCCAGAAACAAACACACGCATTAAAAGCCTAAGTACAAGCCGTGCTTACAATTCCTGACAAACTCCTGCACAAGTCATGCATGCTCTCTCTCTCTCACTTCCCAATGTTTCAACAGATTAAACTCCACTTTGTGTCATTCCTCCCATCACATGCATGGACTGACATTACTACTCATTGTACCACATGCACATGCAAACTACTCTCTTCTTTCTCTCTCTTGTTTCTCTCTCCAAAACACACACACTAATGTTTGGGTCCGCACTTTCTTTCACATAAATAGAGAAGTAATAATAATAGCTGCATTGATGATGGCATGATGACGAGATTAAAGTGTCACCCATTCTCAATATTCTATCTTCAAATATTGCTCCAAGCCATCAACTGTACAGTCTATTCATGGTGTGGGGACGAGCAGGGTTGGCCACTTTCTCTAATGGAAACATGCACATTAGAAAGCTATCATAAATTGGTCCCTCTTAGTACATACTCATTAAATTCCATGGACTCTCTCTCTCTCTCCTCCTCTTTCTCTCTCTAACATATATATATTAAAGGATCCCATGCATAGTTGTTACGTGTACATTTATAAATGATAATGATATGGTGCCATGTTAGGTTTTCCCCATATGAAAGGGAAGTTTTTAGATGATGTGGTTGGCTAATTGGTTCTTGCTTGGTTTTTATTTACCCAACCAATAAACCCACCAAGGTCCCCAACTCTATTTATAATTAAATATCTCCCTCTCTTTATACTGTGTGTGAGAGAGAAATTGGAATTTGGAACCTTTGGCTCTAGCTGTAATTTAAATTTTTGTTTTTTCATCCGCAAGAAACTCATATCTTATTGTCTTTATGAGACTCCAACTCTCTTCATTTTCTTTAAAAAGTAAAGGAAAAATCATTAGACTATAACCTTTGATGACTTTCTCACATTGACATAAGATTTATGGATGTACATAATTATCTTAAGAATATTGTATTGATTTAAATTATTGAACGCGTTAAGTATTTGTTTGAATCACTGATACTCGCAGCTGAGAATAATCAGTGAGAAATTCAAAATTTTGTTGGATTAGAGACAAATTTGAACAATTAATGCGAAAATATCAAACTTTAACAATTTGATTATTCTTCCAAGTTCTAATTTTTATTTTTATTTTGTAAGTATTATTCTTCTTAAGATGTTTAGCCCTAAATATTCCACATGAGAGATCTTCTCCTTTAAATTTGTGAAATTCGGTCCTAATTAAGTTAGTATCATCACAATCAATTCAATCAAATTAGTAAAACAGCCTTTAATTTTTTTTATTCATGCAGCATCCCCAATTTTATTTTGATACATATATATTAGTCATAAATAAATGGGACTATAATAACATATAAGCTATTATTAGGAACATGATATTGACAATTAAAAAATGGGACCGGAGAAAATTTAGTTCAGCTGAATTAGATTCCCTCCCTTTGAATTTTAAAGCGTAGTTGAATTTACATGAGTTTGAAAACTATCAGGAAAAAAATAATACATTTACAAGGGATAGAAGCCAAATTTATAAGCGTCATATGGTAAAATGCCAGCAAAGAGTTAACCGAATTAAATTAATACAAAAATATTTACTGAAAATAGATTGAGCCAAACAAATATTCAGAATCCAAATGAATATCTAGGGTTTGTTCTCATATTCTTAGAGATTGTGAGTACTAAAAGTGACTAATGGAATATAATAAAAGAGATGATTAATCAATTAAAGATGGAGAGATATTGGTCTCCAGCCACACGGGGAGGGCGAGAGATAGAGCGCTCCAATAGCGTGAGAAAGGGAGAAAAAAAAAATGCCTAAAGAGAATAGTGGGCTAAAGCTAAACAATAGAGTGGGGAGCATATAATTTCTTTAAAAGAATTTATACACACACACACATATATATATATACAAAATGGAGATAAAACTACTGTCCAATAATTTTAAAAAACTTTTATGGTGATTGGATGGATAAACGTGTTTTGAGTTTCAAACTACATGCTTCTCCAGTCTCTTGTATTTGTCGAAGAGTAATATTACCATGAGTTTCACATGACAGTTGGCACGAGGTCTGTCTTTTACCGTGATCATGTAAAAAAATTTGATTTTTTTTTTTTTTTTTTTTTTTTAATGTGTCCAATTTATACATATCACGTATAGTTTAGTTGCTAACAAAAACATATTTTTTAATTTAATATTATATAAGATAGAAATTTTCCTCTATCTTAAAGTGAAAAGTGAATATTTAAATTTTTGTAAAAATAAAAGAGAGAGAAAATTTTTTACCAATAAAAAATGAATAAACATAAATAACACTTTGCTTTCATTTGGAGAATTTTCTGGTTGACCCATGCATCTTAAAGTTCCTTGTTTCATTCAATAAAAGTGCATGTGTATGCACACATATATATATATATATATATCGCATATATATAATCTATATACTATTATACCCTTACATTTTGAGAGAGAGACCATGTTTGATGGGCTGGAAAGAAGGCTATCAGCTTTTCAGGATGATAGGCAGACACGAGCAGCCATTGTTCCTAATTTTAAATATCACGTCTTCGATGTTTGAGCATTTGATGCTCACTATTTTACTTATTTGAGAGAGAGAGAAGGGGTTATTCGACAATTCAGAGCCCGTACAGTTTTGCAGGTAAGGTGGGTGGCACATGTTGAGCAAGCGAATGTCCTATGAGACCACGTCCCTCTGATTCATTTTTCTCGGGTTTAGATACATTTACCAAACTCTATTTATTTCTTTATTATTAGCTAATTATAACCATAACATATTTATTATTATTAATTATGTGTTATCATATTACTATGTTTCAACGTTATATATATCTAAATAGACGTGTAATGTAATGATGCCACACCACTTTTTGAGCACTACCTTTTCTAACTAATGGCTTTGGAAAACTAAAGTCCAGAACTCTTTCTTTGATCAGAACAAAGTATGTTTTTTTTTTTTTCGGAAAGTTAGTTGAACAAAGTATGTTTTTCTGATAAAAGTACTACTATTATTTCATTTAAAAACAACTAACACAAAAATGTAATCACTTTTCAAATTTGAAAGCTTCTTGCAACAATTGTATCCATTGACCAATAACTTAATTCAAATACTACGTAGTACATTTTCTTTCCTTTTTCTTTTTTTCTTTTTTTCTTTTTTTCTTTTTTTTTTTAAATAGAAGGTTAAGGTTTGAAGTTAAAAAGAAAAAAATTGTGTTATGGAAATTAATTACTTAAAAATAAGGGATGAAACGGTATTTTTTAGAGCGCAAATATCAATTCTCATTAAAATTGCTTGAACAGTCTTGTGATTTGTTTTAATGTTATTCAATCTTGTTGTAGTGATCATATGAACACAATTTTGATCAAAGTTTGACGAAGATAGTTTAAATTAGTGACACTTTTCTTGTAATCAAGATTAACTCATTGCTACAGTAATTGCGAATTCCAAGTGAAGGTTGGTTATTCTAAACCCCATCAAGTCTAAAAAGGACCTTTTCGTGATATTCGAAAAAGAAATGATCCATAAGGTAATTTCACTTTTTGAGAAAAGCCCTAAAGTTGATAGCTGGAGGACCCTTAGCTCAAACATTTTTTCATTTTAAAGTAACAGGTGCAACATATATTTCGTCATAACAAAGTCAATATAATTTACTGTTAGACATCCTTAAATAAACATATAAGATATATATATATATAAATATATAAAATATAATATAAGATTTTTATACTATAACTTACCGACCATCATCTCTCTATCTATCTATCTATCTTCCTCTGCAACTATTTCATCCCCACAAGCTTCCAAACAAAGAGAATTTATGGAAAGTGAGATTTGCAAGGTTTGTTCTCTTTGTTGTCCTCTCATTTATTTGCCACAAAATTGAAAACAAAGTCTTATCTGGTCAAATGGGTATCTCTTTCGAATTTAAAGATTGAAAAAGGGGTTTTGATCTATATATATATATATTCATTTCCATGGATAAGCTGGTGATGAGGTTGCAGATTAATACTACTCATCAAAGCTGGGGGTTAGTGTTTATGGGTTTGTCAATATGACCATGTTTCCTGCTCAAAACCTCTCGAAACGACATCGTTATGGTGGCTATGGTGGTGGTTATTGGGAGAGTTTTGGTGGTGTTGTTATGAGTGGATTAGAAGAAGGGTATGAGTGTAGTAGTAGTGAGGCTGCTTATTCTTGCTTAGGATCTGGTTCTACTCCAGTACTGGTTGGTACTGGTCTGATGGCTGAAGATGAATCAAGAACCGAGACTAGTACTGTTAATAATGAAACAGGCTCAACCTCAAAGAACAACAACAACAACATTAATATTGTTGTTGATCGTGATCATGATGTGAGAGACGAATCAGGATGGCTCCAATTGGGTATTGGAGGAGATCATCATCACCACCATCAACACATGACCACAAGCAATGATCAAACGGCTGGGAGAAGTGCTGGATTGATGGAGCTTGATCTGTTGCCGGCCGGTGATGGTTCGCGGCAAGGGTTCAGGTCATTAGACCCTATCTTCCATGTGCCCGATTTTCGGCCTCCCCTGCAGGATACAAGCATCGCTAGTGCTTCTTTGTTCTTGCAGCACCCGGGGACTAGCTCGGTTTTTCCCCAACAGGAGATTAATAACTGGGCATTTAGGCCTATTCCGCGCCATATAACTGCAGCTTCTTCTTCCTCCTCCTCTTCTCGGTCTTCGTTGATGATGCCACCGGGAGCCTATTTTACCGGACCATTTCAAGTACATGCCGGAGTAGATGTAGCCCGGCCAAGTTTAGATTTCAGAGTTGTTGATCCTCCTCGGAGACCCCATTCAGGCTTATGGTTTATGTTACAAGCATCACCAAACCAGTAGGTGGAAATTAATGTGAAACCATAGGGGAACAATTATAGTTTTATACATATATACATAATAACTAATGATGTATATAGCTTTTTCTTTCATTATATATGGTTCTCTCCCTCTCTCTTTTTTTCAAATTTACAATCTTGTGTGTAACAAATTGCATTTCTTTCTCATTGCAGAACAAGAGAACCATCTTTGCCTCAGATACCCAAAAGCTACCTGAGAATTAAGTAATCTTTTTTTATCCTTTTTATTATGATTATTTTTTTTTATTTCCCCCAACATTTGTATCTCCCATTAATGTTTTCTTCTACCATTTATCCAATTATTTTTTTCTTTTCCTTAATGTAACAAAGACTTTGTTTTATGATTATATCTGATGTTTAGCGTTTGTTTTGAATTTGGTTGTTGTTAGAGATGGAAGGATGACAGTTGGATTACTAATGAAGTATCTGGTTATGAAGCTAAGATTGAATAGCGAATCGGAGGTACGTAAAACCATTAATTAATACTTTAGCTACATCACATTTCAAATTGCGATAGAAGTAGATGATTAATGTTAGCGTTTTCTTCTGTATTTTTCACATGAATGCATATTTAATTACTAACCAAAGATATATGCAACAAAACAATACTAAATAAAGGACACAACAACAACAAAAGAACAAAAGAAGAAACTACCAAATCTGGCTATCTCTTCAACCAGACAATTAATTCTTTAGATGGTCATGGTTGGTGTAAGAAACATGCAATATGACAAACACATCAGAACTAATTAATGGGCTTCTCTTAGTGATATCTACCACTTCTGTAAAAAAATGTTTAGGTGTTATGTATCTTTCTTGGTAGCACTCTCTTCTGACCGAGCTAGCTTTTGTATTATTAGCTTTCTAGCTCAAAAATCATAGTTGTAAGGTGGCCTTGGAACTTTGTTTCATTAAGGGAATGAGTCTTTTGAATTAACGGTCGTAAGATTGATGTATACCTATTTATTAATCTTTGACTGTTATGTTTAAGTTATAGAGTTAAGTGAGTAATATTCTGAAGATAATTGAGAAAACTACCTACCAACCTCTTTCCCTTAAAAACCCCAAAATAAAATCCCCCAAAATGGAAGAAGTGGTTTAATCTTCTAGAAGTCTATTTTGTCGCAGTGTTCATTTGTTGTACTCAAGAATATGAGTTTCAATCACTTGGCATTTAATTGCATTAAGTACTATAGGATAAACTGCCATTGAATTTGATATCATTCAAAAGAACAAAAATGAAGAAAGTAAAGAAAATATATATAAGAAGCAAGAAAGAAAACTATTAGAACACTAAAATGAATGGGTCCAAAGTGGTAATAAATAAAAGAGATCTAATTAACAACTATACTTACTATGCAATTCTTTATAATTTCAGATATATTCTTAGATATATGCCAATAATAGATCATTTTCAGTGTCCCTTTGGAAAAATCATACAATAAGCAAGAAAAGAAGACAATGTGTTGCTTTCAAGCACATGCAGTGTTGTAAATTGTAATCCTATTCATTGTTACTAGGTGAAGTCTCACAACTTAGAAGGTTGAGTATATTACATATTAGGCTGTTACTAGTTTTAGAGTATAGTTCACATAAATGCCTTCTTCTACCAAATGAGATGATAATACTCAAGAGAGTTGAGAGGTTGTCATCTCAATCCAATGACAATCAAATTCTCATTCCAGCATGCATATGCATGCAAGCAACGGCATGAGTTAAAACTGTTACAGTCAGGATTTTACCACTGGTTTACCACCAAATAGAAGCCTATTCTTAGTGAAGAAGTCAATACCCTAATGTTCGCGCGCGCGAGAGAGAGAGAGAGAGAGATTTTTCTGCAATGGGGAAGACTCCTGTAAAGTAATATCTTATTAGTAATCATCTGTATTGTTAACTGTTAATTCTAATTAGGATGGTTATATTAGTATCTGTAATCTGTGCAATATTAGGCTTATTCTTTAATAGTTTGAATTTGGGGATAAGTGCTTATCTTGCACACTTGTTTACTATATATCTTCATTCTATTTGGGAATCGTACCAACTAAAATATACATTTTTTTTTTTCAATAACCTAGGGTGTCCCAAGCTCCTTCAGGAGAGAGTTTCTTCTTTTATGACATCCCTCGAAATTGAACACAAGATTTCTGAGTTATTTTATAAGCTTGTAGGGCGCGTAAGAATAGTATCAAACTCTACTTTTAACATACTAAGCTTAGTGTTATCTCTTTATCTATTCTTATGACTCTACCAGAAGGGTCTGCTAGTATTAATTCATTATGAAAATTATCATGTTTCTCACTTATACTCTCAAAACCAATGGATTAAATCTGCAAAGTTTGTGGAGCTAAATAAACAATGAAGTGAATCTATAAGTACAGGGTTTGTTTGGTTGGTTTTTTTTTTGAAAAAACAGTTCTTAAAAACTCAAAAAACAGAAAACTGTGTTTAAAATTTTTAGAAAACTGTGTTATAAAAATATACATTTTCTTTTTTAAACTGAGTTTTCAAAAACTGTCAACCATACAAATTTTTTTTCCCACACTTCTTTGATTTTCATTTTTCATGAAATAGTTTTTAGAAAAGAGAACCAAATAATAGGTCCGTAGTCTCTATATCTTCAAACAAAACATGGGAACTAAGTACAGGCATGCTTGCGCTGCAAACTATCTTTTTGCCTTTTATAAGTATATAGTTATGTTGAATAAATTATACTTAGTCCTACATGCTATTGGATATTCTGTTTGCTAACTCTTCATGTTGGATTAGTTGATTGCACTTACTTTCCTGCTAGTAAATCTACTTCAGTTCAAAACCTATTGGAATCGCAACGCTTAGTACCATTGATTATTTCGCTATACAGAAAGTTATACATCTATTGACAACTATCCACCAACTTGTATACCTAGTATATTATCTATTCTAATGTAGAGAATCTAAATAAAGATTATAGGAGAAATTACACACATGTTGAAGCCTTTATGAGGTTGTACAGGTTTATATGTGTGCATGTGTGTGCTCTTTGGAGCTCATAAAAGTAAATATGAGAAGGGATTATTAAACTAGTTATATCTCAGACTGATCACATAAATTACTTGGGGAAATACAATGCTATATGAAAATTTTCTTGCATGGAATCTATTAGATGAAGTGTTTCCCCTCACAAAAAAAGAAAAATTCATATAGTCCATTTGCTTTCCTCTCAGACGGAATTTAATCGATGAAAAATAATCCCTTTTAGCTAGGGAATTGGATTTCCTCAATCAAAATTCTTTGTTCCCCTAGCTTTTTGATGTCTTGTAGATGATGAATCACTAGCTAGGATAAGTGTCGGCAAAATCCATCTTTCATGAAGGAATATTGTGTCTCATGTAGAACTATATTCCATCCATAGTTGGGATCTTATTACACTAAATTATCTGCTTTATGTTGAACACATTTAGTGAAAAAGTTACTCCTTTTGTTCATTTAGATTACTATAGAATTTATTGTTGATTTTATTGTTCATTTTCCTAGAATCACTTCATTAGCAATTAGCACTTTTAAAAGTGGTGCATGATAGGCCAATATGAATATATGGCAGGCTTGGTGTTCAAACATTAAAGAGTTTAAGCATTTAGTTATTCCTCAAATTAGTAAAAAAAAAAAACACAAAATAAATGGATCAAATTTTTTTTGTCTATACCAAATTTAAACTAAATTTACATATGGTGAAATGTCAAGCAAAGATATAGTATGAGAATGATGGGACACTAGACAATTCATTCTGTCTGATTCTTTCTGTCCAATATGTTAAAATCTTGTTACTTTTTGACATGATAAGATTGAAAATTGCATGCTAACACCAACAGAAAATCATGAAAATTTGCTCATGCTTGCATATATGTTGCTGATAGCAATACCTATTAAACAAAAATACTGTATCTTCTTTCCTCTCTTTATGGTGAACTTTATTTACCGGGAAAAGAAATACTGAAAAGGCGGCATTGAAGGGGGGAATATATCTTATGTATGTGCTATGGCCGGGAGGCCGCCATGGAGAACATATCAAGGAGTTAAGATAACTAGGTTTCTTGGAAAGATATTTGGTTAAGCCCTTCAGTGTGAGAAACAAGTTCATTTCTTGAGTGACTTTTGCTTGCCTAATGCAAACTCAGTTGTAACAAAAAAAATCAGTTCTTGACTGCTTTTCATATTCCAAATAGAGGGATTAAAAGAATGCAAAGGATCTAGAAATTATTCAAAGTAATTAACATGATGACAAAGGAGAGGAAAAAAAAACATGGACGAGGACAGTGAATTAAGGTAGCTGGAAGAGTTTCATCTATAAAATTATATGTATATTCTGGTTATCTTTTTCTTAGTACAGATTAATAGGTTAATGTTTAGAACCATATTATTAAATTAGTGGTACTTAAAATGAAACAGCAATACTCAATATATACCCATTAATTTCTGGTTGAATTTTCTTTTCTTCTTCCTGATGGTGTTTGAATTATCTACAAAAAAAATACAGTTATACCTAACTATTATAAATACAGTGACACTCAACATTCTCTTTGTTTTTTTTCTATAATTAAAGAGTTCATTTGTTTTGTTATGTGTTGAGGTCAACTCTATGCCACCAGTTACATGCAACACCTAATGTATTTCACACATATGCATGCAACATAGTTTTTCCTTGTTATTAATTATAGTGTTGTTATTTAATATGTTAGATGGATATGAATGTTGAGAATGTGGAACAATGCGGTGATTCTCTCACAATTGAAGAAGTGGCTGAAGTTACGAATGATGGAAAATTGTTATGGGATGAGTCTCTCATTGAAAAATTCGTGAATATTATGGTGGAAGAAGTTAAGGCTAATAATCGTAGTGGCACAACATTTAATAAAAGTGGTTGGAATAATTTGGTCAAAGAAATGAATGTTCAAACAGGGAGAAAATTTAGTTTAACCCAACTTCGGAATAAGTTTAATGCTTTGAGGAAAATTTATTTCGAGTTTAAGAAATTATTATCGGAGACTGGCGTGGGATATAACCATGAGACGGGCATGGTTATAGTTGAGGAAGAGAGATGGGACAGGTTGTGCAAGGTTAGTAATTTAATTATTATTTCTAAATAAATAATAAAATGTTGTATATTATTGGTTATGAGGTTAATATTGTAACAAAATTTGTAGGTTGTTGCGAATGCAAATAAGTTTAAAAGGCATGGATGTAAGCATTTTGACAAGATGTCGACTATATTTGGGGACACATATGCAACAGGGATGCATGCTCACCTGTCCACTACAGCACCCCCCACAATCATTTTGCCCACTCCCAATGATGACGATGATAAGGAAGTAGGTTATGAGGTCAGTCCTTCACCTTTACGTAAAGGTAAGAATGCCAAAAGAGATGGTTTATCTCCTGGTATAGCTGCACTCTTGTCAAACATGAATGAGAATTTTGAGAGGAGAGCCGAGAGAATGGAAGCTGTAATAGAGAAAGTAGCTAAAGCATCTTCTACTTCTACTCATGTATCTTCATGTGAGAAAGGAGATGATGAAGTTCTCTCTCCCTCTAAAAAGGATAGAGATGATGAAATGTTTGACTCCTCCATGTTCCTTTTACAAAAAATACTTGGAATTGAGATGACCCAATTCGCTAAGGTATCGACGTTATTACATAATTCTGAGAAGTGGCATAAATTTTTTCTTTTGGCACCTGAGGAGATGAGAATTGGTTGGGCACTGAATGTTTGAGTTTTTCTTTATGGGTGATTGTGTTTTGTGTCATCATTTAACTTATTACTATCTCATATTTGGATGACTGTAATAACTTAAATACTTTTATTATCTCACATTTGGATCACTGTAATAACTTAAATACTTTTATTATCTCACATTTTGATGATTGTAATAACTTAAATACTTTTATTTCTTGGATGCCTGTTACTACTCAAATACTTTAATACCATTATTTAAATATTTTTTATTATTTAAATGTTTTGTTTATTATTTAATTGATTTGTTTATTAACTTAAATGTTTTGCTTGTATTAAATCTTTAAATAGGGTAATGGATAAGTGGAACAATATGTGATACCCCTCGGATCCGAGACATGGGTTGATCAGGCCCAAACCCAAGCCAGAGAGAATATCAAACCAATTAAAGTATTTATCAAGCACAGATTACAAACTGAAATAAAGAATTATATAAAACGCTAATAGAAATTAATAAGCAGTAAATCCACACTAACTCCCAAAAGGTTGCAACTCGGGAATCCTGTAACTCAAGGACCCCTTAACCAAAAGTTACCATCT
>JAOTQH010000032.1:47531-62254 GCA_025631255.1 Cornus kousa
AAATAATCTAGCAAATTTAAACAAACAACATGCATCAAATTTTAGCAAATTGCATTCAAAATAAGAAGCAAATAAGGAAAAAAATGAGAGATAAAGATCAAAATAAATGAGAGACAGAGATTAACATAATAATAATAATAATAATAATAATAATAAAGAGATAAAATAGATAAATAAAATAAAGAAAGAAAGAAAAAATTGAGGAGTGGATGAAGGCCAGAGCGAAGACTCAGAGAGGAGAAAGAAAAAAAATTACAGCGAAGAAAAACAAAGACCCAGAAAAAAATAAAATAAAATAAACCAGATGAGAGAGAGAAGAGGAGAGGAGAAGAAAATAGAAGAGGAGGAAAAGGGGGAAAAAAAAAACAGAGGAGTACTAAAGTAGATGAAGGGATAACAAAAAAATTGAGGGCCAGTTTGGCCAGAGAGAAGATAGAGAAAGGAGTAGTCTGAGACGCTGAGTAGATGAGGGGAAAAAAAAAAAATAAAGCCCCTAAATAGAGCCCCTACACGAAGAAAAAAGAAAAAAAAGAAAAAAAAAAAACAGATGAGAGATAGAAGAGGATAAGAGAAGAGGAGGAGGAAAAAAAAAACTGAAATGAAATTACTGACCCAATAGGCTGATCTTAGCTTCATTGGAAGGAGACAACAGATTCTTCCCTTTTTTCTTTTTTTCTTTTTTCTTTTTTTCACTTTTGACTTTCCCACTCCCTCACATTTCTTCTACAACAGCTTTTGCTTAATTGATTTTTATTGATTTGATGAGTTGCCTCACAAGATGACAAAATTACCATTTTTTGCTTTTAAGTTTCCAAAACCTTTTTAGTTTCAAAGCTGTATGTATATACTAAGTTACTAATATATAATAATATAAACAATAAAAGGAAAGTTTGCAAACAATCAAATACATGAAATATATAAAATATATTGTCCATAGATTGTCCATGATGATTCACCCCAACAAACGGGGCAAACAACATGTCATACCTATTTGTGAGATAAGTAGTGTCAAATGTAATAACATCTCCAAATGACTCATATGCAACACGACACCTTGCATCTGCCTAAAACACATTTCTTAAACGCCCTTTATCATCTATGTCAATCATGTAAAAGAAATTTGAATTGCTCTTTTGCATGCAAAAAAAATAGTTACGAAGGGCTTCGGCATCTCCAATCCCAAGTCGGAGTTGTCTTGCTTTTGAAATGTATTCTTTTGACATGAGAATCTAATGCCTTGTTACATCTAAAGTGTCGTACCTTTCTTGGACTTGATGCATGATTATGGTCGAGGTAAGCACGAGCAATATTGAATCTTCCATCATCTTTAGCCGTAACGTTGATTTTAGGCTTGCAATTAGTCATAATTAATGGCCTTGGTTAAAAAGAGTCTTATTTTTTGCTTTCCATACCGAGCACATGCAAGTGAAAAGTATCTTGATTTTCCGTCACTTCCATTCTTTGCACTGACTTTTATTACACCAAAACCTTGACTCCTAGCATAGTTGTTATAATAACTACGAACTTGTTCTTCAGAACAAAAAACCATTCCAACCACAGGTTTTTCAACTTCATCCCCAGGTAAAATTCTTTCAACTCTTGTTCATTTGCTTTATCATCATTATTAATCTACTCACTATTGATATCTTTGTTTGAGGTCTCCAAGATATGAGAACCTTCTTCCATTTCTAATAACATAAATACATGCATGGTAAGTACTTGATTATACAAATAAAAAAGAATAAACTAAGTAAATAATATAGCGTGTATCTACCTAAAATCTTTATGCATATTATCTAGATTAAAATGTGAAAAAAATGTGTACTTCTTTTATTATTATTATTTTTATAGTAATTATAATGTATGCCTCTTCACCAAGCAATGAGTAAAACCCAATTGAAACTTTTTTTTATTTTTTTTTACTGATTTAAAAGTACTAATCAATAATAGTTATAGTAAAAAGACTTAGCATTCATGGTTGTCAATCCCATTATTGAAAAACTTGCAATATTAAATCTCAAATATCTTCTAAAAAATACGATGGTTTCACATACCATCATACATTATTACTATTTCTTCCGTACATCAAAATCCTCCAAATGAACAAAATACAATTGCCATAACTATTAGAGTTCAACATCGTAAAAGTCTTCCGGAACACAAGGAAGAATAATAAAATAATAAAATAAAATATTGTTCCAAATATCAACTAGTGTCCAATTTATGAGTTTCAAAAAGTATTAGTGCATGTCTTCAAAAGTAAACTCTTTTCCCCCCTTTTTGGAATATCATGCTCATATTGATAAATAAAAATAAATAAATGAACAAGCATGCTATAAAATCAATTTTACTGCTTATATATCTCTTAAAAAAAAATCATAATAGAAGGAAAATACAGAAAGCAAACCCATCTTTCAATTTTATTGCTCATATATTTCTTAAAAAAATAAAAAATTTAAAAGAGAAAGGAAATATATAGAGCAAACTCATCTTTCAATTTTACTGCTCAAATATCTCTTAAAAAAATCAGAAGAGAGAGGAAATACAGAGAGAAAACCATCTTGTTTCAATATGAAAATATATATATATATATATATATATGAAGAAGAACGATCCATACAAAAAAGAAAAAAAGAAGAAAGCATATTATGTAAACTAGAATCCATACCTCCTGATATAGTTGTTTCTTTAACAAATTTTACAACTGTTTACATCTTCTGTGTGGCACTATATCGCTAATACAAATAGACCTGCGTCGTGATCAAACTTTCCTTCTGGTCTGTTGCGTGAGGCTTAGCAAAACGACTCAAAAAGGAAACTACAACTACTAAGCTTGAGGCAACTTCTAAACCAGGGATGAATAGAGCACAGAAGCAGAGGACGAACAAACAAGACACAATTAACTCATATAAGAACGAAGAGAGAAAACAGAGGGGATACTAAACTCATATGGGAATAAGGGGGAGGGAATTCTTTGCGCTGTCTCATTTTGGAGCACAATCATTGAGTCCAACGTAAGTCTTAATGAACAGACAATAAATGAATAGGAAGGAAGTGTTATTTTGGTAAAATACGAAAAGGTAGTAGCTTCCTTAAACAGATATTGCTATATTTTAAGTCAAACCTACATTATTGACGCATAGGCGCCAAATAGACTCAGTACAGAGTAGGTTTTTTTTTTTTTTTTTTGGTCGGTATTTTATATGTGGTTGTGCCATTGTTAGAATATGGTTAAAAAAATTATATTATTATGTATACCATGATTCAAGCTTGAGGTCTTGTGATCAGTGGTTAGGATTGATGTGTATAAGGCTAGTTAAGATTGGTAGTTGGATATAGAAATGTGTGTGCTCTGGCAGAAGGACTCACTATCACCTTATGTGCGCTTGACATAAGATACTCACTATTCGGTTAAGTTTGCCTTAATCTAGTGAGAGTCTTTAGTGTGTGTGTGTGTATATATATATATGGATTATGTAGATATTACATGAGTTAGATAGGGATATATCGTGTATCAGGCCTTTTTGGGTTGTTGTAGAAATGACTTGTCCGTGAGTTTTGAGTCTTTTGACCCATCTTTGTTATATTTTTCAAGTCCTCATCAGTAGTAGGCTTAGAGGTTGTTCGTGCAGAATAGAGACTACTATTTATCACCCTTTCGGTGTCGTCAACATAGGATTCTTCACTATGTCTTTATTATTCAGTGTTAGACATTTATTATTTCTTTCAATTATGAGATTTTATTAAGGGTCCATGGTACGGATTTTGGAGTTGTATTTTGGAGAATTCTTTACATTTGGGAGTTATTGGATTTATTCAGAGGATTTATTATTTATTATTTAGTTTTCATTTTTAACAGTATTATTTATCCTTTTATATTCTGGATATCCCTAGTTTTAGGTGTGGTCTTGACCAACCCATGACTTTTAAATTAGGGGTACCAGATGTCCTTGTATTTTAAAGGTTTATAATTTATTTGGAGTATTGGTATAGGATAATTATTTATTATTTAGTTTTCCTTTCTATGATATTTATTTTATTCCATTTGTATTTGGTTTTAGTTTTCCTTTCTATAATATTTATTTTATTCCATTTGTATTTAGTTTTTGTCTATTAGTAATTGTTTTGATTTTTTCTTTTTGGGTGAGGACTTGATTAATCTGTGTTTTGAAATTGAAATTGGAGAAATTTAATAGGTTTGAACTACAAAAGTGGATATGTAGTTTGGTGCCGGAGTGAGTCGTAGATTGCTTAGTTGCCGTTGATATGAAGCTGTGTGTTGTCGCTAATGGCGAGAGGGGAAGACCAATTTTAAAGTTTAAACCCTAATTTGGCTTGGTTTTGGTTGGTTGACGCTGCATGAGTGTGTATGAACTCCAGACCAAATGGATTGATTCATCATATTTTAGTTTGGGCAGTTTAGACTTTTTACTTTCTGATAATATTTTTAGTTTTATATTATATTTGTAATTCAAAGGCAATTCAATGAAGTCAAATAAAGTGCTTGAAGAGTAATTATGTCCTAAATGTATAGTCATCTGGTTTTTTTCCAATTCAAACCACCTGCCTTGTTTAAACTCAAGAAATCCTCATAATCCAAAACTCAATTGTGAGGACTATATTAATTCATCATTATTCTTTTTATACATGATTTTTTTGAAATTTTTTTTTTTAAACGCTAAAAATATCATTCCTTATTATTTTGGAAGACAAATAAAAATTACTAAACATTTTCTTATTTACGTTTTACAAAATTTAAAAAACAAATGAAAGTTTTATATTTTTTCATTTCTCCCCACTAATGGGACTGGCGTAATAAAAAAAGGGTTAAAAGTGAAAAATTATAGAGAGAGAGAGTGTCAGCAAAGAAAAAGAAAATTAACAAGAGTAGCTAAACAGGAAATAGAGAGCCCTTCCCTGTTTCCTCTCTCTCCGTTGAGCTCTTTCTCCGGGAGCTAATGGAACTGAACCTTTTACAAACCCTATAAAAGCAACATCCCTGTTTGAAACCTATTCTCACCTATCAAATCCAAACCAGACAAAACCCTAATTCTGTCACTTCCCCACTAACCCTCCTCTCAAATTCTCCACTCACTCAAACCATAACAACACTTCATACAGAATGATTGATGATCATGATGCAGCAGCATCAGCAGCAGCTGCAGCAGACCACTGCTCTGGCGTCACACCCAATCAATCCTCCCTCTTCCTCTTCTTCCCTTAGATCCCCAGTTCACTCCCAGCTTCCTTCACCCCTCTCTCTCGCTCCTCTTTCCGTCTCGCACCGCCAGCTGCCGCCGCCGCCGCCGCCCCTGCCCGACCATGTTATCGGGCCGGCGGTGCCGATTGCGGCTGCGCATCCATCTGGCGAGCCTGCTCTGGTGATGGCGCCGCCGCCGCTTGCTAGAGTTCGCCTCTCTGACATAGTCCATTACGACGGGGCGCCTTCCGGGCCCTATGTCCGGGCGGTGGAGGCGTTGTCCGGTTCACTCACGAGGCATAATGCGGCGTTGATTGAGCTCGGGAGCGATGAGGCTGCACTGATGCGGTGCGGATTGGAATCATCCAGGTTGTATTTTAGGACTAGGGCTCAGAGTGGCGGCGGCTTGGGGAAGGGAAGTAGAGGGTTTTATATGTATAGGGCAGGAAGGTATGTGCTATGAATTTTAAGTTCATCTATTGATTTATGCACTAAATTATCATTAATTTTTAATTTAATTTCTATTTTATCTTTATGGTTTATCTCGAAAGCTATTGATTATGAAACAAACCCAGGTCAGCTTTTGAATGAATTTGCATTTCAGGGAATGTCATAAAAGCTTTATTGTTATGAATTTTATAATATAATTCATGATTATTCCGATTCAGATGAAGTTTGTGAATTTTCCTTTTTGGATGTTCAAAGTTAACTTTGCTTGTTTGTTTAGGAAGTGTAGTATGATCAGCTCTCGATCTTAACCTTTGCTTAGGAAGTGTAGTATGATCAGCTCTCAACCTATCCACAAGTTCTCTCAATTGAGTATGAAAACCTTTTCCAGCTACTAAAAGATGTTTTTGAATTAGCAAAACTCTTAATCATAATTTAGTGTACCGATGCACAATTCTCTAAGGTAAATTTCTTGAAAACAACTTTTGAAGGGTGTAGTGGTGCTAAAGAATTTTTTTTTTGATAAGTGTAGTGGTGCTACAGAAAATTGCATTGATGCATATTTTTCTATTTTACATAAAAAGCCCAAAAAAAAACTATAAATGTTTATCCTAACTTTTCAAAAGCATTTTAAGTTACTTCTAAAATAAAATAATAATAATAATAATAAAAATGATATCTTAAGTTCCCTCACACACTCACTTACCTTTGATGTGTGTATGCCAGTGCGAGTCAACTGAACATTGAAGAGAAATATTATTGTCACACTGAAAACATGTAAAAGGTGATGATGAAAAATAGTAAAATAGCACATAAAGGATAAAGAAAAAATTAACTAAACTCAAAAAGTCTTTTGGTTTAGTTCTTTGATTCTTTCTTGGATGTTACACCTCTTTTATTTGGCAGGGGAGATGCCAAGCTATGCGAGCCTAAGGAACAACTCAACAAGGCCTTTAACTGTTAGGTTTATAGGACTTGGGTAGCCAAATTTCGTAGAGCAAAACCAAGTTTGCAACTTTTGTTCAGTTTCTAGCTTAAATTAGAAAATTTCAAAAATTAGTTAGTTACCTCCCAAGGTCGAAGAAGAATTCATGCTACATTGAAGGGTAATATGGTAATCTTTGTATACAAGGGGGTAAAGGTAAATTAACACACTGATGCGTTCATCAAATTAGGGTTCATGCATGCATATCCAAGGTTTCTAAATTGTCATAATTCAATCTTATTTTGATTCCCTAAATTATTTTAATTTTGCATGAAAAGAGTTTTTGCAAACTTCCTATTGAAAATTTTTCTGTCTATTATACAGAAGACATTGATCAATCGATCGAACCTTTTGAAAAATCAGTTTCCAACTTTGTTTTAAACTCTGCTAAACCTAATTTGTCTATTCTACTTTGTTGCCTAAGTACTATGCTAGGATAGAGGAGGCTTGTGGGCTTAAAGAAGCAGTATCTTTCAATGGGTGGGAGGGTCAACTTGATGAGGAGCAAGTTTCTATTTTTTTATTTTTATTTTTATTTTTTTTGTTGTTGTCTTCCTGAGTGTTTTGTTTTATTAAAAAATGGAACAATATTGTTCAATACAAAAGCAACAAAGGTAGTGAAGAACTAACCACAAAAACAGCCTAGGGCAAATCCCAGACTAAAAGACAACAAAATAAAAGAAGCAGCAGCAACAAAAACTGCTAAAACTCAAAACAAGGCAGCAAAGTCCGATATAGCTTAACCAAGTGAACCAAGGCATTCAAAACAAGACTCCATGGCTATTCTTGGGCAGTGGGAATTGCACCACCATGGAGTCTCCTGTTCCTTTCATTCCAAATGCACCAGATAGTAGAAGTAAAAAAAAACATTTAAGCTCTATAAATCTCATACCAGCATCCTTAGAATGAGTCACAAACCAGTCCAACAGATCAGCAAAGGATGTCATCAAAAGAAGATCCTCCCGCTTGCAGCAATGAGCAAGCCACAACCAAACTTGAGAGGCAAAGTCACAAGACCAAAACAGGTGGTCAATAGAATCCTCACCAGAGAAACAGTTATGGCAAATAGATGGGGAAATGAATCCCTTTCTTCTCAAATAATAAAAAGAAGGAATGGAATGTTGCAGAACTAGGACTGTTTGCATAGAAATCCTAGTTTCGCAACTATTCCAAACCAATTTAAACCAAGGCACTTCAACACCATGATCTCTACAAACATTCCAAGCATTTTTGAAGGAGAACTGCTAATGCCTTCAAGAATTAGAATCAGCAACTCCAAGATCATGAAATTGAGAAAGAAATTTGAGATCTCAACAGGCCAAACTGAAGGGCAAGACCAGCCATTAGAAGATATAAGGGCAGCAATGGTATCAGTAGGTTGAAAACCAACACAAAAACCTCTATTGAAGTGGAAACCCTATTAAACCAAGGATCAAAAAAGAGACTAAAGGAAGCCTCATTGCTCACTTTAAAACACAAATGCAGCATCATAAACTCCCCGAGTCCAAAAATAGTCTTCCAAATCACTGAATCAGAACCTTTACCATTCATATGCCAAAAAATTGCCCTCTTGACATACTTGTCTCTGAACGATTTAACCCATAAGGCTTCTTGAGCTGGAAGAAATCCCAAAAGAGCACAGATTTGCAAGGGAGATCAATACTCTTGAAACTTCTAATACCAAACCCACCCTCTGACTTTGGCAAAGTGATTCTGTCCCAAGCTAACATAGGATAAGCTTTTTTATCAGGTTTGCCACCCCAAAGAAAATTTCTTACCCTCTTCTCAATCTCTTGAGCTGCGACTTGGATGGAGAAAACAAGAGCCCAATAGTAGTAATAAGATGAAACAACTGACCTAATGAACTCAATTCTGCCTGCCATTGAAAGAAAAAAAGCATTCCAAACAGAAATCTGTGAATTAACTTTATCAAGAAGGGCAGAGCAATGAGATTTATATAACCTTCTGTCAACAAGAGGAAGGCCAAGGTAAGCGACGGGAAGAATATCTTCTCGGAAATTCAAAGTCCTTAAGATACACCTCTTTCTTCTCACTGATGTAGAAGAAAACAAAAGTCTCTTGTCTGGACTAACT
Source organism: Cornus kousa (assembly GCA_025631255.1). Lineage (NCBI taxonomy): Eukaryota > Viridiplantae > Streptophyta > Magnoliopsida > Cornales > Cornaceae > Cornus > Cornus kousa. The sequence goes on from JAOTQH010000032.1 coordinate 56,258, forward strand.
CTTAAACCAGAAAAATTTCCAAGAAGATATTCTTAAGGACTTTGAATTTCCGAGAAGATATTCTTCCTAGCAACATGGCTTGAAGATTCCTAGCATTCTCCACTAAAGCTTCTAAGCTAAGAAGCAAATCATCTGCAAAGAAAAAACAGAAGCTCCCCACCTTCTTCTTCGAATGCACAAATCTAGATTCCCCTGGACAACTGCATTAGGAATCATATGAGACAAATAATGAGTGATCAAACAGAAAAGCAGAGGGGAGAGAGGGCAGCCCTGCCAAATACCCCTACCAGCAGCAAAAAATCCATTTGGAACTCCATTCACAAGGACTGAGAAGTGAACTGAAGTAACTCACTGCATCACCCAAGCAGTCCAAACCGCACCAAAACCATACCAGCAAAGAATATGATGAAGGATTTGTCGTACTGACATCTATTGGGTTGATTATTAGGATTTGTCTCATGGTTTATTATAATTATGTGGCACTTTGTGGACTTAATTTACGAAAGAGGCGGAGGAGAGAGGAGAGAAGGGGGGAGAGAGGGGTCGTACTGACATCTATTGGGTTGATTTTTATGATTTGTCTCATGGTTTATTATAATTATGTGGCTCTTGGTGTACTTAATTTAAGAAGAGGAGTTATGTCACTGTCCTCATCATGTCACTCTGTCAAATTTTTGGGATGAGGTTTTGTCCATGATGGTGATGATGAGGTCATCAGCTAACTTGTTGGTTGATGTTCACTTTTTTATTTCTTTTGTGATCCAGCATGGTATCTCATAATCCAATTTGCATCTATATCTTCCTTTTCCAAATTTTATTTTATTATTATTATTTTTTTTCCCAGTTATATATAAGCAATTTAGTAGGAGGAAGATTATTTATTTATTATTATTTTTTAATTTTAATTATTTATATATCAGTTTAGGCTTGCAATTTGACACCCCATTACATGTCACAGGGCTTTAGAAGATATGGACTCATCTCCCCCATGCATGGCTGATGTTTTTAGATGCATGGGAAAGGCAGCTCGTTCTGCTTTGTGTGCAATTGCAAGGCATCTTCGTTTGCGAAGCGAGTAAGGATGGTGATTATGGATTTATTAATTTCTCTGAAGCCACTTGCTTGTGCTTTTCCGACTGTTTATTTTTTTCCAACTATATTTTACTTGAAACATACAAATTCTGCAGCGTTTTTAACCATTTACTCGATGATACCCCATTGCCTGCTAATGAGGCATCTTCTTCGATGCTTGTTTCAACCTATTCTCATGCATCCTTGCAAAATGGAAAAGGGGCTATCGGGGGAGGTAAGCTAGCAATGAGTGGCGAATTCGAGAAGGGGCTTTTGACATTGATTTCTTCAGACACTCCTGGTCTTCAGGTAACCTTTTGTTACTTGATTACAGATCCACTATTGGTAATAGATGGTGTTTTTTTAGTGGAATTGTTTTTTATAGCTTTCCGTTAAATCTTGTATTATACCCTTTACCTAGGACATGATTCTCATCCTATTTTTTTTTAAAATTCTTTTCCCAAGTCAAGTGTTATTAAAAAACCAGCAAAAGAACAAGAGCCCTCTATCCTATTTTGGGGTGCTTTGATTTGTTGTGTCCATTGAATCATTTCTTCTTCTTATTTTATTTTATTTTATTTATTATTATTTTTTTCCCCCATAGGTTTGTGACCCCAATGGTCGTTGGTACTTAGCAGATGGAGGGTCAACTCCCGGGGATCTTTTGCTACTTACAGGCAAGGCACTCAGCCATGCCACTGCCGGCCTTCGGCCCGCTGCCTCATATAGGGCTGCATCTGATTATTTTCCATGCAGTGGTGGTAGCGGAAGGTAGATATTTCTATTTTGATCAGTTACTGTTATGCATGTGGTGTTGAAGCATGTGTTGCAGACATGCAGTTGTCGCAACTGAATTTCCTCATACTTTGCTTTGATTAACAACCTTTTTGAGGAGCTGAAATTTGCGTGTAGGACATCATTGGCATTTAGGCTCATGCCACAAAGCAATGCTATATTAGATTGTTCTCCAATTGAAGCAGCTGGTCATATCGTTCCACAGAGCTATGTACGAATATCTGTAAGCCAATTTATGGACGACCTTTCTGCCGAGGAAGATATATTGTGCAATCGCTCTGATAATACCAATGTGAGTTATGTCTCTAAGCTACTATTTTGATACACTACAGTAAGAAGATAAACTGTAAAATTACAGCTTTGAAACTGAATAAATCACTAATAAGTGCAACAGTCCTCATGTTCCTTGCAAAAATGGGGCTATTATTAGACCAATCATTTCATGAAGCAGCAGTTTCAAACTTCCTGGTTTTGATTACCTTTCCATTAACAGGGTTTTGAGGAATGAGGAATCTATTGAAAAGCTCTGTTAAATAAGTTTGTTCAATTTATGTTATGAAATTTTAACCAAGAGAATGTTGATGCTATTGGGCTCATCATGATGGAGGAAGCAGAGCTCATAACTCATCTTCCCTTCTTTTATTAATACTCCCTCAGTCCCATAACAATTGTCCCTTTGGGGACCCCCAACTTTAAGGGGAAATGCAGTAAGCCAGTAAGTGCATGTCTCTCTTTGAAATTCCAAACTAACTTTTTAAAACTTAAAGAGATGCATTATTTATTTGGAAAATTTTCAAAATCTTAGAATAATTCAGGAAAGTTAAAAAAAAAATTCTTTCTTTCCTGAACGGGACAATTTTATAAAAGAAACTAAAGAGATGGACGAAAGAGCAAGCATGGGCATACCCCTGCAGTTTCATCAATACTAGAGTGAAAAGAACCACTTCCAGTAAAGATAAGAAACAAAGAGAATGCATAAATTGCAGAAAACAATCATAACAAACTCAATTCTCCAACTGAAATCCCTAGTAAGGTAACAGATTCCAAGGCATTATCAACCCCAATAAGAGCAGACGGATCTGACAGGACCCCCATGAACTCTAGCATTCTTCTCCTTCCAAATATTCTAAATGATAGTAGCAAAAGAGCTTTTGATAAACTTGGATCTAACTTCAGTGTCAGTAACTGAACCAAGAATCCATCCAACCAGATCAGACATAGAAGTGAAACTAAGAAGATTAATACCCACAACAGAAGACCACCATGTCCAAACAGCCCTAGCAAACTGACATTGAACAAACAAGTAGTCTATGGTATGTTCAGCATTCCAACAGTTATGACACATGGGAGAGAGATACCTCTGTATTTCCGAACTGAGTAAGAAGGAACAGCCTTATGAAGAACAAGACATGCAGGAAAGTTCAAATTTTTTACATTGATTATTTTAAAAACAGTTAAACATCCCAAAATAGGTAAGGGACCTATTTTGGGATGGAGAGAGCCTACTTCTAGAATCTTTTATTGACAGTATTTTCCTTGTTGCTTGCGTGGGAGACCTATTATTATTGTTGGATTGCAAAGGTTTTGGTTGGCTAGCCTTTTCTCCTTAAAGAATAAATTTATTTCTTTTGATCCCGCACAATCTGCATCTTGAAAATGAAATATTTACTACAGTTCATGTGAACAAGTCTTTTTTGGATATGGATTAGCAGGTGGCACAAAATAATATGAACAGAGAACCGTCATTAAGAAGTGTTCTCTCGGATCCCTTATCGTAAGTTGAATTTCTGTCTTTATTCTTGTTCCTTAGTTGCATTTTTGATAAACTATTGTGATGATTTTATTCTTTTTTATGTCATAGATTGAGATCTTAGTATTGGATTGGGTTTTGTTGCTCAATCTTAGTATTGGATTGGTTTTGTTGATTAGTGATACTGATACATAACATCAATATGTTTTGTTCTTAAGTGGTACTCACTGGAGATTTTAGAATACTCAGCAAGGTCTTGGCTCGGTTGTATGGTGCTGGATGAATGAATCTTATTTTATCATTTTAAACTTAAATTCAGTTAATCACATTGTGCAATTTCTTTCCCTGATATCTCAACCGGACATTAATATTGGTCTTCTCCTTTCTCTAATTTATGCGGGATAGCACTAAAATACTTTGGATAGTGCTGCTTATTATTGAAGTGGGACTTCTGGTATAAGCTATTATTGGACCGGGGTAACACAACTAAAGTAACCTTTGAAAAATCTAGTCGAAAGCTAATACAAATATACATATTTCATGTTTTAAACAAAATTTGCCAAAATAAGTCTTCTTGACCTTATAATTATTTTTATTTTATTTTGTTTTATTTTTTTATTTTTTTTGTAGCATGTTTTCCTAGGCATTTTGGGATACTTTTGTGCATATCATAAGTATTACTTATACTCTAGATATATGCCTTACACTGGCTTGCGCCTTTCCGAGAATCTTCAGGATTGCCATGGGATAGACAGGCATTGGTTGCCAACTGTTATTGGCTTGATAGTGGTAGGACGACTGGGATGTGTGTTTGTGAGGCATTTCCTGGACTGGAGGACATCTTAGAGTTCTTGGCTTTGTTGTACTGCCAGGAGGTGGGTGGGGAGGGCCCGACACTTGGGTATGGACGATCTCATCTCAGGGGAGTTTTGACGCTTGCTCTTTTTATAGAAGCCTCTTTGATGCTTTAGGGATTGCCTTCCTGTGGAAGGATGTTGGCGCACCAAGATTCCTCTCAAGGTGGTCTTCTTTGCTTGGACGACACTTCTGGGGAGGTATGTGCAAGAGAGATGAGGAGACCATGGACCAATCTCTTTTGCATTGCCTGGTGGCTCGGGACACTTGGGCTATGCTCTTGAGGCTTGTTTGGGGTCTTTTGGGTTATGCCTTAGTCTTTGAGGAGCATGATAGAGGCTTGGAGAGGATGTACAGTGGCTTCCCAAGTCCGAGACTTTTGGAGAGTGGCGCTTGTTTATTTGGTGGGGCTTGTGGAGGGAACGAAAGAGGATATCCTTGGATGGTGTGGAGACTCCTATAGGGGGGCTTAAGTTTTTTTTTTTATTTATTTATTTTTTTTTTTATTTTTTAATTAGTTCTCTTTTTCATTGGGCTTTTGGGAGGAATTGTAAATCTATGGGGGAGATGGTGGATTTTTTGGACATTCTAAGAGATTAGGGGCCTTATTTGGTCCTTGTGTAGCTTTTGTGGAATGTGCTCCCCACTTGAGCGTGTTTTTCCTATGAAACTTTACCTATCAAAAAAAATATATGTATCTTTCATGCATTAATAGGGGAGACATACATATACACAAATAGAGAGCATATAAAGAGTTAAGGTTGTATTTTTGCACTCAAGCTCACTTTTGCTTGCATTGAGTATTTTTTGCATACACTTGTGAGATTGCGAGTGTTTTTTTGATATTCACACATGCAGTGTGACTATTGGTGTTGTTCCGTTGAGTGTGATTGTGGATCAAGGTGAATGACGTGACAACGGTTTTCAACAACACTCTTTATAAAGTTTTTGTGGTGGCCTTGGCATTCGATCATGAAACGGATGAATGTACATAGAATATGTTATTACAGGTCATAGGAAAGTAGGCATATATGCCTTGGATATGTGCACATTGGTAACTTGTGCCACTAAAATTTGATGCGCTTCAGAGGCAGCCATAAAAGTTGCTGCTGCTCCTGTTGTCAATGCCGGTGTGATTGAGAAATTAAGAGGAGATATGGTGTTGTGTGAGAGAGGTAAACCTGATATGGCAAGATTTGATAGGGGTAATAATGCCACTTTACATTATATATAATAGTAATCTTTCTCTTAGCTCAACTCTTATGTCCAGTTTTAAATGGATGAAAAATGTTTGACTGGGAAGGATGTGCTGGGAAGGATGTGTCATCAATTCATCACTCTCTTCTCCCCAACTCTCCCTTGTACCAAATAATGGAGACTTGCTCCGCCCTTCCTATCTTCCCTCTCAGCGTCTTGCTTCCCTCCTACCAAACAAATAATAAAACAAATTAACATGTGATCATTTAATTAAAAAAAAAAAAAAAAAAAAAGGGTAACATTTGATCATTGCATGAAAATTTTTAGTC
>JAOTQH010000032.1:69727-80188 GCA_025631255.1 Cornus kousa
AACAAAATTAAACCCCCAAATTTTCAAAAACGATCGAAACACAACCTCAATAGGTGACGGTATACCCCAACAGGCCCCCCCCCCCCCCCCAAAAAAAAAAGAAATAGACCAACACCCCAAAAGCTGGTGCCCACACAATCCAGAACTCACACTATACAACCCAACTAAGAAATCTCAACACCGAACCCAAAATTCCTCTATCTTTAATTCGCACAGCAGGCCACAGAGATAGAAACCAAAAGAAATAGAAGAGCAACCCAAAATAGAAAATAGCAGACAAGATATCGACAAAATAAGAAAGGAGAGAAGAAAACGAACCGATGCAATTGACCCGGATCAAGACTCCCACCAGAAGAGAAGATCGGATTGCACCAACTCTCGATGGACGAGAAGAGCTTTGATCACAGAGACCCTCGACGGCAGCGAGGGACACAAGAAGAACCACTTTCCAACCCAAAACACAGTATCATGACAGACAATTCTTTGGTCTTTTTCTCTCTTTTCCCCACATTCCACTCTCAACTTGTGTATCAAAGTTTTGTCACCCAAATAACCCCCACACCCTCTTGAGTGGCTTATATATTGACATAGTTTTCCATGTACCCCTATTGCTTATGTCACACAAAAGAATCCTAAGAAATCATATCGCATAAGCCCTCAAAGACACGCACAAAATAAATTTGAGAGGAAAAGGGGCGCTCTACTCAATGAGAACGTGATGGGGTTGATTATTGGAGAGTTGTCCCACATTGGGTTTGGTGGTGCATCTGGGAGGAGAGAAATAGCACCATGTTCAAAGGGAAGGATTCGTCTATGGTGACGCTGAAACTTTTTATTATTCGCTCTCTTTTCAATTATGTTAAGAGGAGTTCATGCTCCTCTTCCGATGATTTTATTATTTTCTTGGATTCTTTTGGACCTTAGCCCCCGGTTCCATTTTTGCATTTGGGACGCGTTCCCCTTTTGAACATCTTTTTATTTACTTCTTACTTATCAAAAAAAAATAAAAATAAAGTGGAAACTTGATTGTGAAAGACAGTAAGATTTTTTGTATAATTTTTAATTTTTTTTTATAATAATTTTGATACGTAAGATTTCATTAGAAAAGTGCTCAAAAGGGGAGAGCAGCCCAAATACAAGAGGTGTCACTAGGACTGAACACGCCCCACTATACTATCAACATTTCCGCAAAATCTGTCATATCGTGTATCAATTTACAATTCCAACCTTGTCTCTAATTAAAAAAAAAAAAAAATTAAAGATCTTTGAATAGAGAACTTAAGCACCCATAATGGAACCTCCAAACCCTTGAAGGACCCTGGTTTCTCTCCCTCCTTAAACCCCACCAAATACTAATCAAGCATACTCCTCGGAGACTTCAGCATGACCTAATGAACGCCAAGGTGGCGAAGGTCATGGCCAGCTATGCCTAGCCACTGGGCAATGTAAAAGGAGATGATTCACCAATTTTTCACCTCCCTTGCACATACAAAACCAGTTGACAACAATTTGCTCCTCTTCAGATTGTCAATCGTCCATATCCTCCCCAAGACCACTATCCATTAGAAGAAAACCACTTTAGAGGTGCCTTGGTGTGCCACACTACCTTCCAGGGGAATGAAAGCCCTCGAGCATTCACCAGCCTCTATTAGAATGAGCGCACAGTGAACATCCCATATCTGGAACCCATCCACCGCCACTCATCAATTCCCATACCACCCACCTCTTGATGGAATAGCGACCCCAGGAATTCACAAACATCCTCTAACTTGAAATCCTGGAAGGGGCTCCCAAACCGCACATCCCAAGACAATGTCAAACTATTTAGGCGATAACAGTTGGCAACAATAGGTCCAATACATTCTTGTCCACCACAATTTGAAAAAGACTCGGAAAGATAGCTGCCAACAGTCGATCCCCACACCAAACATCCAACTAGAAGCCCACACACCTACCACTCCTCACCCTAAACCGAATGTGTTTCAAAAATTCATCCCACCCTCTTCTGGATGAATTTCCATAGCAGTGTAGGAATGTTATGTCCAACAGAGGGCTTCCCTTGATTGGCCCATATACCATCCATCTTGTTCAAAGCACGTTAGTGCACCACTGAAGCAGTAATTTGCTACAGTGCTACTTTTTTACAAGATAGCTAGCACTAAATTACACTTAAATTTTCTTGTAGTGACTAGTCATGGGATAGACTACGATACATATGCTTGGCAGTATCATGTGCTATGTCTATTACTTGCAACCTCATTTTTATCCTGACGTAACTTTGTTTAGCTATTTGTATAATTTTTTCTAGTGATTGCTCTGGATTTTTTATAATTTATGCTATTGATTTGATCATATTGATTTCAATCTTTGTAACTAGTTTCCAATAATTTCCAAGGTATATCATGTTCTGAGTTTTTAAATTTTTCAGGCACTTTTGGAATATGAAAGGCATAAGAGCCAAAGTGGTGAGCTCCAACTTGCTGTTGCTGTCATCCCCGAGCCTTCAAGTGTTGAAAATGAGGTAAACTATCATCTGAATGTATTTGGATCTAATGGTTGGATGAATATTTAATGGTTTGCTTGTCTTCTCATCATGCGTGGTAAGTGATTTAGACAGACTTGGGACCAACAAAAAATGTGTAGTGTCTTGGATTTGTTTGAAAGTATAGATGGTTGGTTGTTAGGAACGAGAGGGCTTAGTATTTTAGAAGTCTATATACTTATGGTGGTTAACCTGGAATCAGATTTTGGCAGGTATGTGGGGTTCAATTAGGGACTCTAGCTGTCTTGGTAGAAGATATACGTGGTTGGTGGTGATATCATGTTCAGAGCTTCTGACAACTAGTGGTTAGGTATTAGAATAGAGCCTCTATATATTCCAATTTAAACCTGAACCTAACAAAAATCTTACTAGTTATTGGCGAGGAAGTAAAGGAGCTCAACCATGTGGCTAAGGTGCTGGATTAAGTGGAATTTCTGCAATAAATTATCAACTAATGATTTAATTCCCCGTCATTACATCTTTCCCTCTACTAGGAAAGAGAGGATCAGCACCAATTCTAGAGCACATTAATGCATCACATGCAATACTAGCACGGCTCAGATTCCGGAACCCAAGGTGTGATGAGAGGGGTTAAGGGATTTTAAGGAAAGTTAAGGTGATATAATTTCCTAAAATTAAGCATATCATTCCAATTAGGGGTGTACAAAAGAACCGGAACCGGAACCGTGGGAACCGGAACCGTTTTTTCCGGTTCTCACGGTTCCGGTTCTAAAAATTTGGAACCGTGCTTTACGGTTCCGGTTCCGGTTCTAGATCCGTGGAACCGAGTCGGAACCGGAACCATATATATATATATAATATTTAATTATATTACTCTGTATATTACTAAATAAGTTTGGCTGACATATATATTTAATTGTGTGGTCACAATAAGTCAAATTTAATCAGTATATTCCTCACCCACGTGACTTGGTCCTTGGAAACCAAAAAAGCAATAAAGCAAAACCTCTCTCTTTTGTTTTAAACCTACCTAACCTCTCATCTCTTCGGTGTGAAGCTTGTGGCCTTTCCCTGAACTGACATCACAGAAGCTCAAATAGACGGAAATTTGTTCCGTTTCCAAGTCGACAAGGAAACTCTTTGATTGACAAATCAAAGCTATAATCTCTTCTATAAGTGGAACCTTCGTGTCTGTTTCACGACCTCAAATCGAATAGGAATGAGCTCGCAACCTTACCACCTGAAGCCGCCTCCTCCCATCTTTTCTTTTCTTTTCTTTTTTTCTTTTTTTTTTTTTCAGATGAAAAACCTCTCATCTCTTCACCAAATGGTGAAGCCGCCGCCTCCTCCCATCTTTTTCTTTTTTGTTTTCCGATGAAATCATGAAAAACCTCTCAACTTTTTCATCTTCTTCCTTAGTCAACGGTTCCGTGGAACCGAACCGGAACCGAACCAATTCTACGGTTCGGTTCCGGTCCGGTTCCAATCTATACGGTTCCGGTTCCGGTTCCGACTGGAACCGTGAGAACTGGAACTGTGTGCACCCCTAATTCCAATAGGTTCATATTTCAAAATCATAATTCCACATTTTCCAGTAAGGTCAAATTCATGAATTCATGATAAATATAGTGTTAAGAGAGACCTAAATTACTTTTCTTTAAATCCTGCTGATATTGAAAATTCTTGAAAGCACATTTTTCCTTGAGAAGAATCATTGGGTGCATATTTCGGCAACATGCCATCATAAATTTTTGTACTTTCGGAAGAAATAGGGAACCTGTTTCAAATATCCTGTAATTCCATAATCCACATGTCTAAGACACTTAATTAACAATGTCTCTACAAAACTACCTCACTTCTTCACCTTAGCCCTTAATTTTACTACCTCACTGAAAGTGGCTATTTTTTTGGTTGCGTTTGGTCTTCCATGGGTTTTCTTAAAATCCATGGTCGACTTGTTAGAGACTTGGAAAGGGTGTACAGTGGAGAGCTGAGTTAGAGATGCGTGGAGGGCCACTCCTCTTTGTATTTGGTGGGGTCTGTGGCGCAAAAGAAATAGGAGATACTTTGAAGGAGAGGAGTCTCCCATTTGGGCTATTAAATATAGTATTCTTACTTCTTTATTCTTTTGGGTAAATGGGCGGGATTGTAATTCAATGGATTGTCTTTTGGATTTTGTGGATAGCTTAAAGCTATAGTGTCGATTTAGGTCAATTATTGTCTTCTTTGGGATCGCTCCCCTTTTGAGCATCTTTTATAAAAATCTTACTTATCAAAAAATAATAATACTACTATTAATGACACTTCAGTTCTCTAGACTGTCTTTTAGACTACCCACAGTAGCATTAATAACAGCGTCTACCATTCCCATGACATTCAAATTTCCCATACCATAATTACTACTTAATAAATTTTGACTAGACACATTTCAAGACACTATTGACTGCATCAACTTTCCAAAGCACCATTAATTATTTGCATGAGACCCTCCTCCTTAAAGAAAACTCGCCCACGAGTTTGAAGCAATTTGTCACGATATATCTTCCATCCTTCCTTTCTTGTTTTCCTTACTCAAACAAAGCACAATAAGCTTCTGTTTTTGACAAAGAGTGTGACTGGCGAGTGTTATGTGGGCGGGTGCAAGACACTGGACGAGCTACCGCACTTGCAGGGTGTAATGATCTCACAGCACCTTGGGAAGGTAAAGTGCTATATGTAAGGTTCCAACATCCTTCAATGACACAACACGTTTTAAAGCTATGATAGCCATGAACCCGTCAGAACTCCAAAGTTAAGCGTGCTTACTCCGGAGTAGTACCAGGATGGGTGACCCCCTGGGCAATCTTTGGTCCGGGGGAGTCAAAAGCGAACAATATTGTGTCTAAGTAAGGTGAGGATTGTTACAAATGGTATCAGAGCCGGAGCCCAGCCGGAAGTGTGGCCAACAAGGAGGTTGGGCTCCCACAGGGGGTGATCATGACGACCTCTGTGGGTGGGTGCAACCGTGCAAGACACTGGACGAGCTACCACACTGGTAAGCTACAGGGTGTCATGATCCCATATCGCCTTGGGAAGGTAAAGTGCTATATGTAAAGTTCAACCCTTCAATGACACAACGCGTTTTAAAGCCATAATGGCTATGAACCCATCAGAACTCCAAAGTTAAGCGTGCTTACTCTAGAGTAGTACTAGGATGGATGACCCCTAGTAAGTCTCTGGACCCAATTCAACCAAAACTCCATTTCAACTTCTTAAGTACCTCGGTAGCATATTTTTGTTGGTAGATAAAGATATTAGTGCATGATTGATAGATTTGAAGGCCTAGAAAGTACCTCAAGGGGCCAATCCGAGAAAGCATTTGAGTATGAATTCTAAAATTGAGGACTCTGTCATCATCACATCATATGCTATAAAGAAAGTGCCCAGAAATGCACCTGCGTTATCTTAATGAAGTTTGTCGAAAGGTTTATTTCCAGCTTATCTTAGGCAAGCTGTTTACTTCTAAAAACCTGATTTCATTAGCAAAGCTTCAGCTACTGGGAGTGGCTCGGTCACGTTACGCATCGAGTCATTCTGTTTCAATATGAAGATGCCACCCCGCAATCGCGCTCTCGAGTTGTTTTTGTTCTGGCCAATATCTCAGCCTACTCGGAGTCAATTCCAAGTAAAATCGTCTCTGGTCCGGGGGATCCAAAAGCGGACAATATTGTGTCTGGGTAAGGTGAGGATTGTTACAAAGACTACCGTTGAACGAACTTTTAGAGCTCTTTCTTTAAATTTAGAAGATTTTTGAAGCTTGTTAGAACACATATCTCGAAAAAAACCTAAATTAATCTGATTTTTGAATTGGAACAACTCCTAGCTATATGTCGCACCAAGAATCCATCCCAAATCAAATCACGAATGTGAAATTCATGATTTCTCAACTCCATGCACAAAAACACTTCATTTCTAACCAAATTATTCAAGAAACTTACCAGAAAGGCTCTGATACCACTTGAAGCAAACATGAATGAACAGAAGCCTTCTTACAATGGTAAGGAAGATTAGAAATACTCCAATCACCATTGGAGCCTAGATTTCTAATTACTCCAATCAACGTCGCAGCCTAGATTTCTAAAGGGAATTCTGGAAAAGCCTGAGGAATCGTTTATAAACTGATAATATTTCCAAATAATACTGCTTTAAGACTTGGTTACTGCAGACATAGAGGGATGTCCCTTTTATAATACACTAGTATTAATGAAACTTGACTTTTCCTAGAATAACTTCTAGAACCCACACACAAAATTAATAACATTTTACCACTTTCTTAAGTAAATACTTTGTAATTCCAAAGCTTAAATAATTGGTACCCAAAACAAGAATGACTCTTTGACTTTTTTCTTCAAGGCACTTTCCAAGGCAGCATTAATGATTTGCATAAAAAAATCCAAGTCCGCTCTCTCCAGTTTTCTAACCAATGGGGAGCTACAACTAATTTTTTCTCTCACTTCCATTAGTGATCCTATCTCTTCTAGTCACTCCACTCATCCATCTTAACATTCTCATTTCCGCTACATGAAGGCATTGTTCTTGTTTAATTTTTAGAGCCCAACATCAATGGGTGTGTTACAACTTATAATGTATTCACTATTCTTCACTCATCTCAAATAATGTGCATAAACTATACATGTCCTTCCTTTGGTTTTGTGTTTGATTGTTTTCCGTCTCACTTTAACATGATTGCTGCATATATCAGGGAAAAGGAATATTACCTCTCAAATGCATCTTCTAAATGCCCAAGGTCAATTTTTCAAAAAAACAGCTGCAGTTTGCTTGTAAAAACTTCAAGTGGATTTTATGCAGCATTTAAAGACAAATAAATAAAAAATAAAGCAGTCAAGTACCTTGTTGTTGAATGCCATCAATACATTCCCATTTCTTTGCACAGCATACCTTGAGCCTAATGAAGAGTCAAATCAACAATCAAGAAATAGCAGGAAAATTTTCTGCCACCCTCCTAGAAGAAAAATCATCGAAGAATCTAGCAGTACCAATCAAAAGATGGATGACAGATCCAAGAGAGTGCCCAATGCCAAAAGTAGGAAGATCTTGTACCTGCGTAATAGAGCAGCATTCGATAAATAAAAGTTGGATGAGAAACAATACAAGTTGTGATGGTTCTAACTTGAAACTCACTGTTTCCTGTAGAAACCGAATACACCTATCAAATTTAAACTGCACTTCATCTGCAATGAAGAAGTGATCAAACCCACTTGCGTAAGGAGTTGCAATCACCAAAATACCCCTAGATAACCAAAATAAATAAATTTTCTTAATTTTGGGTAATAAACAATGTTACTGTAAACCACCACCAGCTAGAGACAGTCCATTAGAAGAACAGATCACCAAAATACCAAATCCAACTTTTAACATAAGAGGAACAATAGAATGAACTTTACCTGAAGAATTAAGATCAAATGAAAGCAATCAACTTACTATTAACCCTGTATTACAAGCAATATCAGACAATGAGGCACATAGCAGTTCGTTATAAATTAAAAAAGCCCAAAAAGAACTTGTGATGTTGTGGCCAGAATTTGATTCCGGGTCATTTTGCGACCCCTTTTTGACTCAATGACCCATTGAAATATGGACCCTAATTAGTAGTCTCTTGTAGCCCGATATATAAGGGCGTTTAGGGTTTGGAGTGGGACATTGAGAGAGGGTTTTCTTTCGATGAGTGCTTTATCTCAAATATAAGATCACTGAAAATCGCATAAAAGAGTGTGAGAGAGAGCTAGGGTTTGGGGGCTGAAACTTGTAATCTCCAGATTTTCGCATAGTGAATTTTTTCACTGGTTCTTCACTGTGGATGTAGGCTTTGCCAAACCACGCTAAATCCTTTTGTTCTTTGTGTGGCGTGTGCTTATTTTATTGTCGTGTTTCTTGGTTTCGCTGCATTTGTCATAACAGAACTGTCAGGGAACAACCCCAGTAAGTTTAGTATGCAACAGAAACTTAACTGGTGACAAAAGACTAACTAGCACAAGTTCCACCAAGATATCAATAAGAGATAAATGAGAGAGAAGCTCCCTTCTTGGAAACCAAAAATTATAGAACTCAGCATCACATGTCTTACCTAATGAACTGGTGACAAAAATACTAACAAGCACACATTCCCTGAGATATTAACAGAACAAAATTGAGGGAGCTATCCCTTCCCGGAAACACAAACTCAATAACTCATCACGTCATGTTTTAAAAAAGAATGGCCTCATGTCATCCAAAAAAAGTGTACTATTCCATTTCTTCCACACACACCACCACAAAATAAGGGCACTGCAATACACACTGACCTGGCCATATTACAGGCTCTAACCCAGACCAAGTTTTTAATACAAGAAGCAATTGAATGCGGCAACACTTCATCCACTCCGGAGATGAGGGAACTAACCATACCTCCCAAGCAATAAGATATTGCACAAAAAGATAACCAACTTTTCAATCTAATTTTTTCAAGTGCCACATAAGTTAGGAAATTAGTTTTCCTTTTTAATTAAATTGCCGCCATTCAGAATTTAAGCATGTGAACTTTTGTACAACCAGAATAGAAGAGGAGAGAGAATATCATATTCTGTTGTTCAATATACATAAGACACTATAACAGTGGGAAAACCCATATATAGAATATAGGCGCGGACATCCCGTTCGCGGGCATCCCTCTTGTGGATAGCTCTTTCGAGGGTATCCCTTATGGTGTGGGCATCCTTCACTGGGGGAATCAAAGAGAGGCCAAACCTCGCATGGGACTGCCCCAACTGCGGTCATGCTTTGACTACTCAATCTCAAAACTCTACATGGTCAAGTACCACCACAGGGAGTGAAATACACATAGGGTGAAGGGGTAGAGTCTTCAAGGAGTGGTCACGGGGTTGTGAAGGGTCAGTAATTAACAGAAGATGGGCGGCGGCAGTGTGGGAGGGCAATTGTGCATTAACTATGGCCTGGCATACACATAGTTTGTCCGTTAAAGTAAGCACATGAGCAAATCCGTGTTTCCACCTTGATCAAGGCTACCAGATATCACAATTGGAGTTGCATTAAGGTGCAATTTAGTTTTCCATGATGTTCTTTTAAGACACAAACCGCAGTGTCCTAAGAACATCAGGAAAAACTTTCCTGAAGCAAAAGTACAAGCTATCAAGGATGGTGCCACAGTGCGTTGTCGTGTCATCCTCAGCGACTATGGTGTGGTGTCCTAAAAGCACTCCATTATAGTCCGGCATGGGAAGAGGATGTATTGTGGCGTGGTGGATTGAATAAGAGGCTCATCTGGGTGGGATGAAAGTGGAGCGGGGAAATTTTGTGCCCACATGACCCACAGGAAAGGGACACTTGTGCTCAGACCCAGAAAATAGACACATGAATTAGACACATAGGCCGATCAGTTGGTGTAATGGTATAATATTGTTCGCTTTGGACCCAAGCACGCACGGTTTTGCTCTTGTGCTTTACCCGAAAAGGCCTCATACCATTTGGAGATAGCACCACCTACATATATAGCACTTCCTCTTTCCATACCCAAGCAATGTGGGATCGTGCACCCGTAGTGTGCTAGCATGATAACCTGCCAATGCCTCGCACCCGCCCCCGCCCCCACACACCCACCCACAAGGTTGCCACAATCCACCACCTTAAGAGGCCCAACGCCCCCATCGGCACACTTCCAGCTCGGTTAGTCTCTAATAGCATTTGTAACAACCCACTCCACCACATGGTATGATATTATCCATGTTGAAGCATTAAATTGTTAAAGTTACAACCTATCTAACAGCTTAAGCTTTTTGAGTAAATGGTTGTCAATATGGTATTAGAGCAAGCAAGATCATGTGTTTACTACCTTGACCTAACGATAGAAGCAACTAAGTGTTGACCAGCCGCCAGACCTCTTCAAATTTCGAACGATACTATGT
>JAOTQH010000032.1:94344-110564 GCA_025631255.1 Cornus kousa
CCCCCCCTCTCCACGTGTGGCCTTCTTTTGGTCCAACACGTGTTTCAATTTTAATTATTAGGGTGATAGTGAGGTTTGAACACAGTGAAGGAAATAGAAAAGACTAAATTTGAAAAAATTTAAGTGAAAAGGATCTCCTCTCACTTGTATATATATAAAAAATAGTGTTACTATAAAATGACCAACATGCCCTTATAAGAAATACAAAAATAAATCTATATACATTCTAACATTCTCCATCGCTACTTGTATAGGGATGTGTGGGACATGTTTCTTGCTATTTTGGTATCAGTTGGGTCTTGCCGGCCTCCACGAACAGCGTGGTCGAAGGTTGGAGTAGTTGTATAGTTGGCTCGATAGTCCGGGATGCGTGGAGAGTTACACCTCTTTGTACGTGGTGGGGTATTTGAGGTGAGAGGAATAGGAGAGCTTTTGAAGTGAAGGAATCTCCTCTTTGGGATTTAAAGTTGTCTATTCTTCGTTCTATTTTTTGTTGGATTAGAGTGAGGGGTTGTAAATCAATGGTGGACATTTTAGATTTTGTGGATAGTTTGAGAGGATAGGTCTCATCTCCTATTTGGGATTTAAAGTTGTCTATTATTCGTTCTATTTTTTGTTGGATTAGAGTGAGAAATTGTAAATCATTGGTGGACATTTTAGATTTTGTGGATAGTTTGAGAGGATAGGTCTGTTCTTATAGGTTCAGTATAGTGTCTGTTTTGTTAGTTGGAGATTCTTTCGCTTCTTGTATCTCTGTCTCCTCGGGCACGCTCCCCTTTTGAGCACTTCAATGAAATTTACTTTTACTTGTCAAAATATATATATATATATTGCAATTTCTCGTGTATCCATTTATCATGCTTCTATCATTTATTGAAAACTACACTAGAGAAAATATGAAGACAACACGCACATATTTCTATTTGGGAAACCCTAAAATGGAAAAGAACCTCTGGTTGAGGCATGAATAATCGCTATTAGGAAAGGTTTTTACAAGCTTATTATCATATTATAACCCTCTAGAGTCACCAGCTACCTCTTATCCAGGTTCATTCAAGTTGTTCTTCCATGAAAACTGCTGTTGTTGATCAACGAATACATGGTTCAAATGCAATTCCTCCTCTTTGTCTATGTTTGTTCCTCTCCACTTGCACTTGTGACAGACGTTGCATATCATTTCTTTTTTGATAAGTGACAAACGTTGCATATCATAACCACTTGTATATAAATAATGTTCTGTAAAACCCTAAGGGTACTATAGTTTTAAATTGCTAATTTGTCCACACACACACACACAACAACAACAACAACAACAGCAACAAAAACAAAACGGTTAAAGAACTATCAGAGTTAAAAGAAACAGTCATCTTTTCCTTTTGTTGTGTATGTATATGTATTTTTTCAAAATTTAAGTCGTTGGTGGGGCCAAGTCTGGGCCTTGGGTCGTCAGGAAAAATTTACGCCCCTACTGTCAAAAAGCAGCAAAGTGGGAAAGGAGATGAAAATGGAGAGATTATATAGGTTATGGTTTGTTGTGGTACTAGTCTGTAGTTGGGGAAAAGGGTTCCTCCTCTTTCTGTCTGAATCACCTCAATGTTAAGCTTATTACATTTTGAGCCCAGACGTGCTAGTTTCAAGGATATAGCACTTTGAAGGTCTAACCATCCAAAAGAGAAGATAACTGCTCTGTAGTTTTGTGAGGTCCAATTGTTCTGAAATAGGTCCGTTCAGTGAACATAAAAATAAAAAATAAAAGAAGGAAGAAGAAAGGTACAAAGATTCCCCAAGTTCAATCAGGATTTGGTTGAGATTATGCAACTTTATAGCTTAGCTGGGGAGATTGCAATTGCTTTCTGTCTTTTGATTTCCTCTAATTTCTATTTTATTCTATATTGCTTTCTGTCTTTATGTTTCCTCAAATTTCTAGTTTATTCTACATAATTCTTCTTAATACTCTTTGTATTCTACCATTATTCTTTTCCTTTAACCTTTCTGTAGTTACAAACAGATTTTCCATTTTGATCAAAATCATAATGAAAAGCACTTACTAGCTCTCAAAAGTGGTGGCAAATTGTGTTAACAAGTCATGTTCATGTGGAGACAGGTATTATATTATACGTGTCAACCCAAACACAAATCATTTATTATTCATGTCAGAAACCTTCAACCCAAACACGTTGAATTTATTGAACAGGTAATATGGAACAACCCATACAACCTGTTTAATATTAAATGGGTTGTGTAGCCCTCTACACAACACAACCCGTTTAATATTTTTATTAACTACAAAATGCAAATATAACAATTAAAGTTAAAATATTAAATGAAAATTAAGAATTTACGAAACCTTTTATTTCATCTTAATAAATTACACAGTTAACTTATTTGTGTTTCATAGTAATTCCATGGACAAAAATAACCATATTGATTTAAATATGTTAGTACTTATTAAACGGGTTGACCTGATACTTCTAGTTAAATGAATCTAATCAGATTGAAATAGGTTATGGGTTGACTTGGCACGATGAAATAAACAAGTCAAATTGGGTTAAACATGTTGAGTCCTCAAACCCAAAAATGACACGATTAATTGGGTTGACATGAACAAAATTAAGGTCAACCCACCCAATAATTCCGTGTTAGGTTCGAGTTGTATTTACAGGTTGTGTCCAATTTTACCATCCTTGAGTCTCATGAATCCTAAACTCCTTCCGTGAGTCTTCTACAATCCTTAATCGCTCTTAAACCAATTTATTGTGAGACCTAAACCCTTATTTTTCAAACTAATAGTGCTTGAGTTTTTGAAGGTTCTTTCTCACATCCATTTCGTTTGCAGCCTGTTTAATTTGAATCCTTGGATGGAAATCCTTTTGTTCAAAACGTCAATATTAAGTTTTAAGACTCAGTGAGTTATATATTTATGCAGGTTGTTGCAGTGAAATCAATTCCTCAGCTCAAATTTAACTCTCAGATTCTTCAGGTATGCGATTGTTTGCATGGCATAAATAATTCTCCATTCTACATTGGCTTGATTCAAAGTTATGGAAGTACTGATATCTCTATTGCTGTGCAGGAGTCCATCGTTAAATTGATCAATGGAAATCCCCAAGCTGGATGGAAAGCTTCCATGAATCCTCGATTTGATAATTACACTGTAACTCACAAAACTTATTTATGTTAAATCTTTCAAATTCGGTTATCCACACAAGACTTCTACTTTTGTTCTATGCCTGCCTGTGACCTGGAATTTTTTTCTTTTTCCTTTGGTTCTCAGGTTGGCCAATTTATGCACCTCCTCGGTGTCAAGCCAACACCACACGGTGACTTGAAGAATATTCCTATTATTTCTCATCCAAAAACTCTGAAGTTGCCACGTAATTTTGATGCAAGAACGGCTTGGCCTCAATGTAGTACCATTGGAAAAATTCTTGGTGAGTTACTTGCCTGGACTTTATTAGTTTTTTATTCTTTTCACGAAGGTGCTAATGCTTTCCCTTTTTCTATGGCAACGTCTGGAATCATTTTATGACTAAAGATCAGGTGATTCAATTTATCATTCCTCACACAATTTTTAATTCATTCCTATAAGTGAGCCTCGTGGAATTCCAGCTGATCTGATATTTTTAAATTTTAATCAGGGTCATTGTGGTTCTTGTTGGGCTTTTGGTGCTGTTGAATCACTCTCCGACCGTTTCTGCATCCATTTCAGCATGGTTAGTTATGGATAACAAACTTTTGAAAAGTTATTTTATCTGTAATAAGCATGCCTTCATCTATTCTTTATATGTTTTCTTGCAGAATATTTCTCTCTCTGTTAATGATCTCTTAGCTTGCTGTGGCTTTATGTGCGGTGGTGGTTGTGATGGTGGTTATCCTATTTATGCATGGCGATACTTTGTTCACCATGGTGTTGTTACTGATGAGGTAAAAACATTTTTAATTCGTCATGGAATGTGCCGTGTATTTTGGAAAAAGGCTTTATTGACTGAATTGTACTTTTTCATAAAACCATGACTTTAATTTGGTTATTTTCCTAAAGATTTAGACTCTTGCGTAAAATGTAGAGTTCTCTGTTGTTAATTATAGTCACACTTGTTGCCAGTAATTTTAGTAATTGGTTGTCCCTTCAGCTTGACATGCATAGCAGATTTGTATGCTTAAATACTAATGAATTTTCTTGTGGCAGTGTGACCCATACTTTGATAATACTGGATGTTCTCACCCCGGTTGTGAACCTGCATATCCTACCCCAAAATGTGAGAGGAAGTGCATAAATAAGAACCTGCTCTGGAAAAAGTCAAAACACTTCAGTGTCGGTGCATATAGAATCAATTCAGATCCTTACAATATCATGGCAGAAGTTTATAAGAATGGACCAGTTGAGGTCTCCTTCACTGTTTTTGAGGTAAAATAAGGCTCTCACACAATTACAGTGCAATGTCCAGTTGTGTTCTCAAAGCTGAAGAAATTTTGTCAGTGCTTTGTACATAGCGTACCCCTTGGTGGAGGAAGTGCAGTGTGATCCTCACATAGAATGAGATCATATTGAATAACTTATCCTCAGTGGGAATAATTATACTGCTTGAATGTTCACTTAAAAAAGAATATGAATTCACGTTCCTGGAAATGTTATCCCATATATCATTTTTTCTTCTTCTCGGTATATGAAAGAATTAGTTATGAAGTCGTATGAATTTGTTTTTTTTTTTCTTTCATTTCTTTTTTATTTTTTATTTTTTATATTTATTTTTCTTTTTGGTGCATATCCTACATTGTTGTTTGATTGCTATTGTTTGTTTCGTACAGGATTTTGCTCATTACAAGTCGGGAGTTTACAGACACGTGGCTGGTGATGTCATGGGAGGTCATGCTGTAAAGCTAATTGGATGGGGAACTACTGATGATGGGGAGGATTATTGGGTATGTTGAGATATTCCTACTGCCTAATATAATCTTCTGGATTTTAAGTGAAGGTCATTTTTTTCTCATACGATCCTGATTTTGTACTTTCATTGTGTTGTAGATTCTTGCAAATCAATGGAATAGAAGATGGGGTGATGTATGTTTTGGATCTACTCTTTTTTTTTAAAAAAATATATATATATTGTGTCATAATTAAATACTCCAAAACGTGGTCCTTTTTTATCCTAAACTATCATTATAATGACAGGATGGATACTTCATGATCAGAAGGGGGACGAATGAGTGTGGCATTGAAGATGATGTGGTTGCAGGTTTGCCTTCAACCAAAAACTTAATTAAAGAATTTGCTAGTACGGATGCTGATGAAGATGTCTCAGCTTGACAGTAAATTTCCCACACGAAAGACAAAATATTTGAAATAATGAATATAGGCATACGTGGTGTGAATGAAATGAAACCTGGGAGATGGATCCTTAATTGTTTGTATGTTTGAACAGAAGTCATGAAGCTGGTTATGTGTGGAGATAAAAAGTGACAGCTTAAGTGCTATGTTGTATCTATATACCACATTTAATATGCATCATTACTAGTTGGATGCATGATGTATTCCATACAGATGATGATTAAGAATAAGACATAATTATGTTCATGAATTTTCAGTTCCTTTTTTTCATTTGTATGAAAGGATAGAAATAAATATTGATGAAGGTGGTGGTAGGCAGGGATGAAGGATCAACTTGATTCTCACTCACTGGAGGATGATGGAACCTGACTGAGACTGTTGATGCGCTTCCTTCCAAAATGAGTGATTAGTTAAGATCTTTAGTTCAACTGCATTGCTATCGATTTGAGTTAAAGCCTCCTGATGGTTGTTAGGTGGAAATAAAACTTTTAGGAGTTTGGATAGCTATTGCTAAATTTTCCAAATACGCGGGTCCTTCGTTTCCCACCAAAAACAAACAAGAAATTTTCCCATGAAAGTTGCTCTTTATTTTTGTAGCTTTCCATTATGCCCAGACTTTTTCTCCACTTCTCTTTTTCAGTTTTTATCATTTCCGCGGTGAGTTCTGTCTTATCGTTTCTATGTTTTGCAAAGTTTTATGTTCTTGGCTGAAACATTGATAAACTTTCTACGTAGATCTTCATTCATAATGTAATTACAATTTTTTTTATATGTTGCAAAGATATGATGCGATCTGAGTATTAATTACGAAATTTTATATATACATCATGATCTCTCGTGTATAATGATCTCTTGTTTCACAAGGAGTAAGAAAATTCATCCATACTTTTTATAATAACACTATCATTAAATAAATCTAAAGATCACATTTCAAATTCACTTATATCATTTATTTTTAATACAAAACCACTCTCTCCCTATTTTTAATTTCCAAATTTAATAAAAACCTCTTAGGCTCACTTTCACCTCTTTCCTCCCCTTTCTCGGTCTCACGACTCTAATTCAACTAATACAACAAAAACATCGACCAAAATTTTAACCAAATCATAAGAGAAATAATATTTAAAACAAAGAAATGACCTCAACTCTTCTATTAAATGTTCAATCAAATTAAAGTTTTATTATTTTTTTTGGGGCAAAAGTGCCAAAAATCCCTCTACATTATTTCAAAATTGCAGTCAACCCCCCTGGATTATTGCCTGTTTCATATCACACACTAAACAATTAGAAAGTTGCAATGTGACCCCCACACAGTGACAGACGTCAATTTCTGACAGTCAAAGGGTTGAAATTACTTATTTACCCCCACTTATTAATTTATTGTAAAAGTTATAAAATATCATAATTGTAAAATATTGAAGATACCCTTTAGGGGGACATCTTGAAATTAACCAATAGTTCAGGGTTTTTTTTTTTTTTTTTTTTTTTTTTTTTTTTTTTTCTCTCCATCCAATAAGGATGTTTTTGGCTGGTTTGATAATATCTCGAGACAACCTCGAATAAGTTAACGCCCATGCCTTGGCATTTGAAGAATGAACGTAATTGGTCATCTATTCCAAGGAAGAGGATAGAGACTTTATCATTTAATAATTTACGGGTTGCATCATTGGGGCATCCTCAAACACGACTACTCCTTTCTAAAAGGCGAATTGAGCTCTTAGAATTTCTTCCCTTATTCAAGGGATAAACTCATAAAGCTCAGGGAAACCTAATCCCTTACTAAAAACGAAGTCATGAAGCTCGGCAAAAAGCTAAGCTCATGAAACTCGAAAAATCTACTCTCTTATTAAGGGGTGAGCTCACGAAGCTTGGGAAAGCCTACTTCCTTATTTAAGGGCGAGCTCATGAAGCTCGGTGATATACACATCCCTTATTAAAGGGCGAGATGAGTGAAGCTCATTAAGTATATTTCCCTTATTAAAGGGCAAGCTGAGTGAAACTTGTAAAAATACTTTCTCTTATTAAAGAGTGAGCTGAGTGAAGCTTGAAAAATTCTACTTCCTTTATTAAAAAGACGAACTTTGCAAAGCTTGGAATAGCTACTCCTTGTTAAAGGATTAGCTAAGTAAAACAATTGCATTGTTAAAGGGAAAAGATGAGAGGAATAATACATGCTTAGCTCGGATTAAAAACAACTTGAATCGACAAAAAAAAGAAAACAATGTCTGACATTCCTAATGCTTGAAGAGTGAGCTCGGGAATGGGGGACAACTGATAAGGATAATTTAAATAAGATAGTCCAAATAAATTGGATAAGGTAGTCCAACTACAATTGGCTAGTTTAAAATTGAATGAAGGCGGGTGAGCTAATACGCGGAAATAATAACAGATCAAACTGAAAAGGAAGAGTCTCCTCGAATGTCTCCTCAAATCTCCTTGTGTGCCAACAAATTGCAACAATTGTACCAGCGTATCGTTATAAATACGACCTCTCACCAACCAAAAAGGAAGAGGCAATTAATATATTAAATTCCTGCTTTACTTTAGAGCTCCGGTAACTAGCTTGATCATCGGAGTGCTCTTGGCAGACACCACACTAGTGTCGATCAAGGTTCAACTCTTTGTTGCAGGGAAACGATGTTGCTCCAAATAGTACAAAATCTTGCTTCAACAATTTTTTGCGCTGGCAAGGTTCACCCACATCAAGCCTCTGGAGAAGGTCTCAAACCAAGGCCAGATAAGGTCATCCACCTAGGCAAGGCAAGGTCTTCCACTAAGGCAAGTATGGAGGGAAATTTTCCCACTAATCATAGCACACCACATGTCATTAAGAAAATAAAGGCCCAACATTGGAGTGACCAGCCCAGAAGCCCAATGTTGGAACAAGAGCAGTCAAGAGCTCACCAAAGGAGACATCAAACCTTAAGTAGATCCAAGAAGAGGAAACAAAGCCTAACCCAAGTTCACTTAAACACCCCATCTGTCATGAAGGGAGATCCAAAAACTCAGGGGCCATATTGCCCACATGGAAAACCGTTAGTAACGGCCCCAAGAAAACCTCTGTGTAAACATATAAATAAGATATTAGTAACCAAATAAAGGGCATCCATTCTTCCTACTCATATTTCTTCTATTAAGCTTGCCTTAATCTTGTCACAATTCATTTACCATTATTTTTTAATTTGTTTTATTTTAAGTGTCCCGGTGTTTAATTCCTCAAATTGGATACGAAGTCCAATCTGGGAAATTTTTGCACCTACACTTTGGCACCGTCTATGGGAAACACTACATAAAAGCCTCTCACTATCACTTTAAATGTGACATCGCTCCAGAATGGCGACAGGATCAGATACCGTTCAGCTACAACAACTAGAAATCATACAGAAAATACGTGAGGAGATGCAAACACAATTTGACAACTTACGACAAGCCAATGAGGCCAGCACCGAGCAGATTAATGCGTTAAGACAAGCCAATGAGACTAACATAGCACAAATCATGCTTTGCATAAGGAGAATGAAGAACTCCAGGCTACCACCCAACAGGCCAATCCACCCCTAGTGGAACATCGACCAGTGCTGCTCGGTCCTATGCCCGAACATCAGAACGAGCTGGTAGATCCACCACCAGCGCTGCATGCCCAAGGACTTAACTTATAAGCTTAGATCCACCTTTTTCCACTTATAAGCTTAGATCCACCCATTTCCGCTTAAATTTTGACTTTGCCATAGAAAGCAAAGTTGACAAGCTCGATGAGAGCTTCACGTTGATTGGAGCCAATTTTCGATTTGGCAACTTTGGTGATTTCGAATTTGGGGCTAATTTGGGGGTTTTCTTGGTTTAGCACTTCTCTTGAGGTAGGGGTTCTCCTAATGTTTCGAACTTTCCCTTTTGTTGAGAAATTCTATCTTCCTCTTCTTTAAGTTGTGAGATTCAAAAACTATGAGGTGAATTTGTTGTTATGTATATGTTAATACTGTGATTAAGTATTGAAGACATGATTTGTTTTCGTTTATTTGTCAAAAGCATGATGTTGGATTGTATACGATTTTATATAGAGCATGCTTATAGTTGGTTCTTGTAAAATGTTAAAGGAATGGGTGAGCACGGAGGCTCAGTAGAAGCCGCCTAAGGCGTCAACTTTGGGCTCTCTGGAGCCACACAATATATAAAGGGATAAAAGAGGACCCGGGGTCATGCATTGGGGTCACTTAGCATATTTACAACGTAAAATAAAGTCCATCAATCTCAACCTCATAAATCAACACAAATGTGCATGAAATAAAATGAATGCGCAATGTCCCCCGACCTTGGTCTCTACCGACCCCAAACTCACACCAAAATTCACTAACCGATTTTACCGAGGCGAGATTGATAACTATCCATGGTTCCAAATCCGGCAACCATTGGGGCCTAGTATCAACTTTTTCATGCCCTACACCTAACCGCACTCCCTTTAAGTCAAATTAGCACCGGACTCGCGAGATCCGGTTCCTTTTGTAGAAAAACTTTCCCTTTTATAAAAACTTCCTTTTCATTTCCTTTCCCGCCATGCAATGCAAATGCATCTTCTCATGTCAATATAGCCTAAATTTCATTTATACAACAATGATGGCATTCGCATGACACTCTTAATGTAAAAACTATAAACATGGCATTTTGCGTAATTTAGCCACAAACATAGCATTTATAGCTAATCAACTATAATCATGAAAGTTCTACTTCACCTAACAACAAGCATTCTTTTTCGTACAACACTTATCGTTTTAATCATGCTAGCAACTTTCATATAGCATAGAAAAGCTCTTATTCATTCCATATAAGCATGCTTAGAACAAATACCGAGATATAAAGAGAGAAAATGAAAGTGCAGAGAGAGAGGAAATTATGTTGAGAGTTGGGAAGAATTGAAGAGATGAGTTGGCCGATCTTCGACATTTCCTTGTGGTCCAAATGAATCCACATGTCACCTTTTGGGTGGTTGCCACTTTATGCTAAGTTACCTTTGTGCCCTTCCCCTTTCATTGCATTGCCAACTAGATCCCAAAAATATCTACCTCAATGTAGATATACATGTGTGTGTGTGTGTGTAAAAATACCATAATGCCCCTCACTCAAAATGACAAAACCTGGAGAAGTTCTCAAATCTAGAAATCGCCTCGACTTTTGCAAAAATTTCTAAAAATAATTGTCACTTATAATTGACTTAAAATGAATAAAAATATACTTCTAAAACTCTCAGCTTAAGGAAATGACTTAAACGGCCCTCGGGGCCTGCGTGGCAGGCACAACAAGGAGCGAAAAAATAATTAAATAAAAATTCAAAAAATTCGGGATATTACAATTTACCCTCCTTAAAGAAATTTTGTCCTCGAAATCTACCCTTGTTAAGAAGGTAGCTCATAACCATATACCTTTCTGAGAAATACCCTGTAAGCTCACAAACCTTATTGCCTTTGACACCGGATGTCAATAGGCAATCAAACGCCATTGCTACTAGCAACACAATGCTCACCACACTATGTGGGTCCTCATTACACAACACCCTACCATGTAAACCATTGGATTCTATACCTGATTTAAGATCGACACAGCACACTCTACACATCAACACAAAGCTCTGAGACTCGCAAGAAAGACGGTCACAAGACCATTGGACACAACGACATTCGACCTCAACTCATCTTTTGAAGGATACGCGAAACCTGAGATGTAGAACCTTGACCACTACATAGTCAGTCCCAGGTCAAGCCTACCATGCATTCGCTACCTAATACGTAACTAGCTACACGATCGCATGACCGTACAAGTGATTACTAGTCACACTACTAAGTAATCATCATATTTAACATCTCTCAAGATGGCTAAACGGTAAATCTCCATACCATATGGATCCCTATGGAATACTTTATAATCTGAAAAATTGTGGAATACTTTAAAATCTGAAACTAACCAAAATGTTATCGATAAAAACTTCATTACAATAGATAAGAGGGATGTCCCTTTTATAAGATCACCACTGACACTTACTTTTCCTATACTGACTTTCAAACTTCTCAAAAACAATGAACACTTCTACTACTACCATAACATTTTAAAATTCCCATATTCATAATTACAACTTAAAACTTTGACTGGACTATTAATTATTATTTGCATCAATGTCTCCACTTTTCCTTCTATTCCATTTCTCCTCTTTTCTCTTCGCACTCTCTCAGTAATTTGGCTTACATTTTGATATGAGAAATGAGAACAAATCTTCTGGAAAAAGAACAAACAGAAGATATGAATAAGCTTATATTGTTGTTGTGGCTTATAAGCCTAATTTTTATTTTTACATTTTTATCCCATTAGATTTTAAAATTCGGGATGAGCCCCAAGGTATAAAAAATAAAAATAAAATAAAAAAGAAATTACAAATTGACCCTACCGTGTCCAGGTCTTCCGGCCGTGTATTTGCGTATACACCCCATGTCCTACCTAAAATGTGGACACCTGTAGCCGTGCCAGACACGTGTCCGATCGTATTCTCGGAATGTTCGTATCTAATACCGCCACAGCACCTCCGACAGAGTGTCTGTACTTCTTAGGATTATAATCAGTTAATGGTTTATCAAATGTAGATTCTGATGTATATCAGATAGCAGTAGTAATGATTTAAAAGGGGCCTAGTATGTTTACAAGTACTTCACAATTACTTTAGGTCTGTTTTGAAGGATTATGCAGTTCAGATGGGTTTTGAGCTTGTGAGGGAGAATAACAAGTCTATGTCACTCACTGCCCATCGTGGCCATGGTAACCATGGATGCAATTGGAGAATCCATGCATCCTTCTTGCCTGACAAAGTGACCTATAATATAAAAAACTCTTGGGTAGGATCCCAGTTGTGTGAGAAACACTAAGAAGAGTAAGGAAGTGACTTATACTGGATAGCAAAGAAACTATCTGGTAAGTTTAAGTATCAACCTGACATAAGATTTGATGTAATATTGCATGCTGATTCTATAAAATAGGGTTAGGAGGAGAGCAAAAGAGGCAAAAGAAGGAATACATGGACATTCTTTCACAAAGTTGCCTTGATATGAAAATGAGAGATACTAAGAACTAATCCGGAGAGCGTGGTTAAGATGAGAAGGAACAACCGAACAAGATCATCCGCATATTCATTTCATTTGCAGTAGTCATTCAAGAAAGGGTTCAAAATTGGTTGCGTACCATTCAAAGGAAGCATATAATTGGTTGGTCAAGTATCCTTTGGAAACAAGCGTCAATTTGATCCAATGGTAAAATGTGCCAGTGATAAACAGTATTGTGGAGTCTTTTAATTCCTTGATTAGTAAGGCTCGAATATGTTCTGAGTATCCTGGATACAATCAAAATCAAACTAATGCTTAGGATACAAGAAAGATTTCATAAAGGAGCAACACTGGAGAGGATGAATAGGGCAATCACAAAAGCTGAAAATTGCACAATTATTTGAACTGGGGGACATCAATATGAGAAAATGGAGTTCGGAATGGTAAAATGTGCCAGTGATAAACAGTATTGTGGAGTCTTTTAATTCCTTGATTAGTACAAGGCTCGAACACGTTCTGAGTATCCTGGATATAATCAAAATCAAACTAATGCTTAGGATACAAAAAAGATTTCATGAAGGAGCAGCACTGGAGAGGATGAATAGGGCAATCACAAAAGCTGAAAATTGCACAATTACTTGAACTGGGGGACATCAATATGAGAAAATGGAGTTCGGAATGGAATATGTCGTCAATTTGGAGCACAAAAGTTGCGAGCGTTGAAGATATATGGAATTCAATGCAATCATACAGTTGCATGCATTGCGCACAACAGACTTGACATTGCAAAGTTATATGACAGCTATTTCTCAAAGGATATGATCTAAGAGCCTATAGCAATATGCTGCTTCCAGAACTTCTATAGGGGGGTAGACCTAAGAGGGCAAAGAGAAGGGAAATTCTGGGAAAATATCGTGCATTGACTAATGTACATATGCAAGGTATGGGGCACAACCGGATAGGCTGCTAGAGAGCACCAGTTAAGTCCAGAGGAGGTTCAACTGCAGCTAGTGGTTCAGGAAGAGGAGCAAGAAGAGGTTCAGAAGGAAGAGGTTCATGAATAGGCAGTGGCTATGGAACCAATGTAAGGCTTGTAAGAGGCTTTCCGTGGTTGTTGCTGCTATCAAAGACCTTCTCATTTTCAAATTTCCCTATATAATGTGCCTTTGCAGTAGGCATTTATCCATCCACAAAATTAGATACAGCACAAAGTTAACAACTATCGCATTAAGCTTAAATAATTATCGTATATAAATGTCACCACATCCATCCTTTCTACTATCCATTCCATCCAATCAAACAAAAAGTGATGGAGGTACCATTGCTTCCCTAAATATCCCTCATCCATCCCTCCCCCTCTCCCTTCCATCTATTTTTTCCATCCCTCCAATCAAACAAAGCATAACATCTCTTTTTGGCTTATAACCTTCCATCATTAAGTTTGCCTGATTTAAACATGTAAATTAAGACCAACAGGCCTGTGGCCTAGCGGTACAAGGCTTCTACTTCCCAAAGGAAGGTCAGAAGTTCGAACCTCAGTGGAAACAGTGTGTGTGAGTTTCCCAACTAGGAAAAAAAAAACATGTAAATTAAGAAAATCATAGTGGTCAACAAGAGTTGACCTATGGCACAAGGTCTGAAACCCCCAATCATTCTCACCATTGAGTGTACAGCTCGTTTTTGTTAGACCGCACTCTTTCACTTCTTGCTTTCCTTCTAGATCTCTCGTTTGTGTGCTGTCAAACAAGAACAGTAAAATTTCACAATAAAGCAAATGCATGCTGCTTCTTCCCAAATAAATCACCTGCCAGAGAAGCTTGGAGTTGGAGTTTAATTTGCAGATGTACTTGCTGAAGTTCTGCCCCAAGTTCAAGAGCCTCCACAAAGGGTTGAAAGCTGTTCAACTTCAGATGAAACTAGACCCTCTTGCCTTCTTCACGTTTTGGTTAACCATTAGCTTCCTGATTCTTTCAGCGTCATCCCACTTATTACTCAAGATATACAAATCAGAAATGAGAGTGTAAACCCCTCCATCATCTTTTGGGTTTACCATTCTCAGAACCCGCTCCACCACTCTTTCCACCATCTCAAACTGCTTATGTACCTTACAAGCCGACAGGAAGGAGCTCCACACAACAACATTGGGTTCGAGGCTCATTGTCCTAATAACCTCATAAGCCTCCCCTAACAGCCCTGCCTTTCCAAACAAATCGACCATGCAACCGTAATGCTGAATTCTTGGCTTTAACCCATACTCTTCAATCATTTTAAAATATCTTCGGCCCTCCTCAACCAGCCCTGCTTGTGCACAACCGCTAAGGATCCCCGTGAAGGTTAATTCATTGGGTCTAACACCCATTTCTTTCATTATCTCAAATATAGTCAACGCTTTGTTGCCGTAGCCATGTTGTGCAGACCCACAAATCAATGCAGTCCAAGTCACGACATTCCTGTCTTGCATCATATCAAAGACTTGGCAAGCTTTGTTTAATAGTCCACACTTGGCGTACATGTCAACCAGAACGGTACCAAGTTCCACATTCAACTCCCAATCGTTTTTCACTGTAAACCCGTGAATTGACTTTCCCAGCCGCAACCCAATTGAACCCATGTGAGCACACTTGGTTAAAATGGATCCGAGGGTGATTTGGTCAGGTTTTAATTGGTCAATTGCAATCATTTGGCGGAAATGTGTCAACCCTGTGGCCCAATGGTCATTGTTGATGTAAGCGGCGATAATGGCAGACCAGGAAGCAAGATCCCTCGAAGGCATTATCTCAAAGAGAGAACGTGCTGTCTCTAAATCTCCCGACTTTGAATAGCCAGTAATCATGGTATTCCACGTAACAGTGTTTCTGTTGGGCATTTCATCAAACAGGACGCGAGCATCAGCGAAGGAGGCAACGACATAAGCATATAGAAGCGAAGACGAAACGTAAACGTGAGAAAAGAAACCTAGCTTGAGAAGATGGGCATGGAGGTGGCGGATGAGGGAGAGGTTGTGCAAAGGAGTACAGGCTTTGATAGTGAAGAGTAAGGAGAAAGTATCCAAGGGGAGGGATTGGCGATGCATTTGGGAGTAGAGGTGTAATGCTTTAGAAGGTGAAGAAGAAGCAGCAGCATTTCTGATGGCTAAAGAAAGGGAGTTAAAGTCTCTAGTTCCTCTTCCTCTGACAATGCAAAAGCAAAAGCAAACAGTGGGATTGATTGTGGGACGTTTCAGCATGTAATTACAAGAGAGAATCACTCTCCGTAGCTTCACTATTTCCATATCGAATTTGAGGGCAATTGATTAATGCGGCTACTACTTCACTTCGGCCGATCCAAGTGGCAATACCAAGTGTATTTGGCTCCCCAGCCACTGCCTGGGTGCCGTGCGCACGCCGGACCAAGGAACTTAATTGTATGGATGTGGAAACTACTGCATATAATGGTTAT
Organism: Cornus kousa; assembly: GCA_025631255.1. Classification (NCBI taxonomy): domain Eukaryota; kingdom Viridiplantae; phylum Streptophyta; class Magnoliopsida; order Cornales; family Cornaceae; genus Cornus; species Cornus kousa. Next base: position 110,185 of record JAOTQH010000032.1, read on the forward strand.
GTAATCCGACACCCCAAAAGCCACGCAACCTCTAAAGCAAAAAATAAACCACTATGGTTGCTTTCGGTTACAAAATTAGGTCCACCTCAACCAATCTCAACCCATTCTAATATACACGCATAATTAATCGCTTGTTAAGGGTGAGCATACATGTGATCTCTCATTAAAACAACAAAAAGAAAATTTATCGGCACCAAGTTATCAACTACAATTACAATTGGATATGATTTGACGGTCCTGTCTATTATAAACTTATATTTTTCCAAATCCAACAAAATCATCTTTTTCCTTTTATATTTTAATTCTTTAACTTGATAGGTAGTGTGAGTTGTGCAGCATTTTTTTTGCTTTGATAAGTAGTAGTGTGAGTTGTGTAGCAG
>JAOTQH010000032.1:120749-131272 GCA_025631255.1 Cornus kousa
TTACCCATCAATTATATATTAATATTTATACAATTTTGAAGTTAAATCTAAAAAGACAAAAACACCCTATATACATAGACAAATATACATAAATAAACCTGCACAAAAAAAAAAAAATAAAAATAAAAATAAAAATTAGAAACCATACAGAGAAACCAGAAACCAGCATTCTTTGCGTCCCTCCTACACACGCCACCATCAGCACCCATCACCGTCGTCGCTATCCACCTAGTCGAGGTCATCGGATGTCAACATCGACAACACCAAAAAATTCGGCATAAAAAACCTAATCACATCCAAGCCCAAACACACAACCCAATCGCCGGCGGCTTCGCGCGTCAAATCGTCAATCGCCGGCCCAAACGCATAACCCAATCGTCGGCGACTTCGTGCTTCAAATCGTCAGTCTCTGACCCAAATGCACAACCCAATCGCTGTTCACTCAACACGGAATACCAAACGCATAACCCAATCATCGTTCACTCAACCCAATCGCCATTACAGAGTTGTTCGCCGTTGCAATCGACCCACATCTCCGCCGTTATTTCAGCTTTCACCACTGCTTCACCACTGAACATCATCCACCTCCGGACCAGTCGTCGCAGTTCGTGGTTCTTTGCCCGCTGATCCTCCTTGCATCCTCATTAATTGTGCCTCCGGCGTATCCCAAGCTCCACCGTGAATAGAGCTTCTCAGTTGGGTTCGTCTGAACTTGAGAGCCTCTCTCTCTTCTTTTTTGATTCATTGTTAGTGGGTTTGGATCGAATATGGTTTTTAGTTCATTTGGAGTACTGGGTCTTTGCTAGTTTTGGGGGTTTTGTTGTGGTAATGGATGTGGTGGTGTTGGTGGAAGCAGTGGCCAGTGACTGTACTTGTTGATGGGTAATTGATCCAATGGTAATAGATGTGGTAGGCAATGAACTTACCAGCAAAGACGGAGTATGACGAAGCCGGTGTAGATGAGTTTTTTTGTGATTCAAAGAGGATGTGTGGGCAGGATGGTGCTGATGATGACGCAAAATGGTGATGGGTTTTGGGCAGTGATGATGATGGTGGTGGTTTGGCAGAGAGTGGATATAGAAGGGCATTTGTGTACTTTTGAGTTAATGAGTTAAGGATAGTTTTGTAAAATTGACTTTTTTTTTTTTCTCATTTTTTCAACTGACATCAGCACTAGCGGTTGGTTACTTAACATGCTACATAAATCAAAAGGTGAAGGGTGCAAGTGGAATATTGAAACCAAGAGGGAGTGTTATGGTCAAAGTTCACTGGAATTAACCCATATAAAATAATAATAATTACCCTTTGATAACAGTAGGTTAGAGGAGGTATGAAATTTACCGTGCTTATTAAACACTCACACGTGACTTCCTTTATAAAAAAAAAAAAAAAAAACAAAAACACAATGGGGGGTGGCCACTTGGAGTGGTTAACAGTTGACACGTACAGTGGGCGTTTCTAGCGACGTGGCACAGAATAAAAGAATCCTCGTCTTCTTCTTAAACCCGTCCGTAATTTTGCCCAGTGATCACTCGACTCTGACGGAGTCACCGACTCACCGATTCCGTAACGGAGAAGCAGACGGAGACAATGGAGGGCGAGAAACTAACAAGGTAGTTGGAGGATTTGACAGAAGCGGAATGACGGAGTCGTGGTTGAAGAAGCACCGTTTGATCTACATCGGAGCGACCAGACACCCTTTCATCCTCAGCATCCGTGATGGGACCGTTGACCTTTCCTCCTTCAAGCGATGGCTGGTAATTTTGTTATCCTATTTTCAATTTTTCATTGTTTACTCAAGGTTTTACTTACAGTAAATTAATTTATCTATCCATAATTCCATTTGCCAAATACTAGCAACATAAATTCATGTGACGTGTGTAGACTGTGGGATTATATATTTTTTTATTACTCTCCATAATTTATTATGCAAGAGGGTGAGGAGAGTTTTCAGTTCAAAGTGGAGTGAGTTCTTGAACAAATAACTTGGTTCAAAATCATTTTCAACAAAATAGTTTTCTTTGTTCTATGTTAGGTAAATAAATTAAAATTTGGTAAATAAGTGAAATTTTATTATCAATAAATAAATAATTAAATAAATAAAATGACTTTGATGGGATAATAGTTTGGTAAGTAAACTTTGTTACCAATAAAATTAAATCAGTTTTTTTTTTTTTCGAGGTTGGTGATTGGCAAAATCACCTCTCAAGGTTCTTTTTCTGGGATGTTGTGGAAAATGGTTTTGTTTGTGAATTTGAACTCTCTGGTACTGCTCTTTAAGGAATAAAAGAGGCTATATCTTGCGAGCAAAAAAAAAGAAAAAAGGCTAGCTCGAGGTTCTTGCGGATTTTAGAAAGGGTTTGAAGTACGCAACCTTACCTCTGTGAAGAGATTGTTTTCGGTCTCGAAATCATGTCACAATGAAGTAACCTTATTGTTGTATGTTTGGTTTTCAAGGGGGCAGTCCTCTTCCAAAAACATACACATTGTGCGTGTGCGTGTGTTGTGTTGTGTTGTGTTGTCAGCTGTGGAGAATTCCCTAGGCTTAGTATTGATGAGTGGCGCCAGCACATGATGGTTTTAGGATATGAACATGGAAGTTTATACTTTATAGTGAATCATTCTCTTGCTTATGTGCACTCATATAAATTCTTGGTCTTGGTTATGGCTCGCCCTTGCTCTCTTTATTTTCAGTCAATTTAATTGGTTAAACACTCGGCACACAATCCTTGCAGGTATTTCCCAACATATATGGACCCTTATATCTGGAAAAAAAATTAATATATATATATATATATGAACACTTATATCAAATGCTGCAAGGGTTGAGTGTGATCCTGTAATTTTTGAACTGAAATCCTCAATCTGTACCATTCCTCTTTTGCTTCTTTCATATGCTTCTATTGTAACTGCACTTTAGACCAGTTAAAAATTGAATTTAAACCTAGCTTTAAGGGCTTAAAGTGAACTTCTGTTATAATTTTAAAATGCAGGGACAGGATTATATATTTGTTAGGGCATTTGTACCTTTTGTAGCGAGTGTCTTGTTGAAAGCTTGTAAGGAGTCGGATGATAGCTCCGATATGGAAGTCATCTTGGGTGGTATGGCTGCTTTGAATGACGAGATTGCTTGGTTCAAGAAAGAAGCTTCCAAGTGGGGCATTGCGTTATCTAGTGTTGTTCCTGACAATGCAAATGTCAAATACTGCAGGTACCATAGTCCTAAATTGTGAACATGTTTTAGTTTTATAGCTTATAATATTTTGAATTTCTGATTCATGATGCCATATAAACTGTTATTTTTATGTATGTTTATATTTTAGAGTATTGGTACATTTTTACTTGGAATACGGATGATTATGCAAGTATATCCACAGGTTTGAGCCCCATGACATCTAATGCCATAAATTCTGTCTGAATTGTGCTTGTTATATATTTTGTGATTTTATCGGCTTTCTCATTTCCTAGTTTCTTAAACTTCCGACTAAGATGACAATGTCATGCTGTTGTATCTTTGAAGAGTTTAATTTATGGCTAGAACAGAATCACTACTGATTTTCAGAATATGCTCGACTATGATCAAAGAGGAAATTATTTTTATTCAGTATAGAAATTCTTTTTGCAGTAAATTTTTGCGTGAAGACTATAATAGCATTTGTTGTTTATTTCAAATTGTAATGAACGTAATTTTAGTTCTTCCACTTCCTCATAGTACTCTGAGCTTTTCAAGCTCTTAGAACATGGCACAATATATTGAACATTCAATGAATATCTGTTTTAACAACTAGGTGTTTATAAGTGTAACCATAGATTAAGCGTATAATTAAGTTTCCACATTGTACGTGTGCACGTATAAATAATCTCAACTGATTTTACTATTGAGAGAATATAAAAGTAGTAGTAACCATATGGTTTCTATAGAATTAAAGGAGTACCCATGTTGGCAATTCAAAAGGGTTTCAGTTAAACTTCTGCTTTCTTCTTCAATCCACCGGTTATCTATAGTGAGCCAATGGAACACCGAACACCTTCTAGCAGCAGTTAGGCATTCTTAATTGTGTTTATGTTTGATTTTGAGACACACCCTATTACAAACAATTGAATCTTTGAACAATCTGCATGCTCTGTTTCAGGTTTCTGGAGAGCCTAACGAATCCGGAAGTTGAATACACAGTGGCGATTACAGCGTTGTGGGCCATTGAAGTTGCTTATCAAGAGAGCTTTGCCCACTGCCTGGAAGATGGCTCTAAAACACCTGAAGAACTGAAGGAGACCTGTCAAAGATGGGGCAACGAGGGTTTCGGTCAGTATTGTCGCTCTCTCCAGAACATAGCTAACCGTCGTCTAGCAAAGGCATCCGATGATGTGGCCGCGAAAGCTGAGGTAGTTCTATCAAGTGTTCTTGAACATGAAATTGAATTTTGGAACATGAGTGGAGGGAAGAATCATTAATGGGACATCATCTGGAGCTGCTGCTAGTATGTGTTTGTAGTTTTTTGTCTCCTTCAAAGAGTGTGTTTTTGGGTTCTGTTCATAAGCTAGTAAGCATATGCCTGAACAAACTAAAACAGTATCAATAGATCTTTTGCTGTAAGTATGGTTCAACAAGTTCTTGACTACATTTGATAGTTTGAAAGTTAAGTGCTGTTTGGTGATCATTCCTGGATTGATCATCCAAGTCGTATACGTGTGATTAAATTTTAGTTTGTGTTGTTAACATTCCAATCAACAGATACTCTCTTCAAATGATCCTTAATCAGTTCACTGGAGTCGTATGCTGTAATAGTAAAAGTCTGACAACATGGGTTCCACAGTTTGATACAAGTCACTTTGTGCAACAATATTGCCAAAAAAACAAAAAACCAAAAAAAAGGTTTCATGGGTTGAGGATTGTAAGTTTTGACCGAGGTTTTTTTAGGGGTTAAGTGTTAAAGTTATGCAGAGAAAGAATAACAGTCATTTACCTCATGTGGTAACTTGAATCCTTGACTTTTTCCTTTGGAAGGCCAGGAAATACCACCACATTTTCGAACTGAACAACACTCGAACCCCCCACTCCCTGATCTTCAAAATAACCTGTTACAGGACAAAAGCCTCGGCAAGCGAAGGGTCCATAACATGCTTGAAAAAGAAAGTGGCAGCGGCCAACCACCACCCATTGTGATCTCTAACAACCAGATCACCTGCCTTTAGGACATTTACTGCAGCATCCACATTAGCCTTTAGGACACCCGCAGGAGGCTTAGACCACTTTGGCGGAGGAGGAAAACCGGCATCACACGATCCAACAGAGAATGGTGTAGAAGAATCGTGAAGTGAATGTCATAAAATTCCCAGAATTGTACCTCTGCAACTGAGATGATTTTTTCCAGAGGCCACTGGTCTTTCCCAAACACGTGCTTTTCTCGACTTCCAAAGGTCAACACATAGTAGCCGCGAAACCCTCTAGAACAGCTCTGTTATCAGAGTTCTCCCAACTTCTAACCAACCTTAACCACCAGTCACTCCAACAATTTCCACCAATAGAATTAACATCCACCCTAGGAGGAAAACATTTCCACACACTTGTAAATCACAGCCTCAGCAAATACAGTCAGAGAGGAAACCCTTCCTTCCCAAGGACTCTAGGACCCCAACCATATCATGCAAACATCTCCAAAAGATGTCTTACTTTAGGTTTGACAGGCAAATTCCATAATCTAGACCAGTACTTGTCCTTGTTTATAGCTGAGTTAGTCTCTGGCTGATGATCTGCAGTAACAACTTCACCTTTCTTCCACCGTAGAGCCACAAAATAAGAATATAACCAAGAAAATTCCAGAATTTGAAAATCCCCACACTTGCTTATCTTGCTGATTAGAAAAGTTCAGAGAGATCTGCATATACGTTCGTAATCTCTGCTTGAAAAAACCTGAGCTAACAAACCTTCATTCCACCTTCTTGTCTGCTGGTCGATTAACTGGAAAACCCAAGCAATGTTGGAAGAATTTGAAACTTGGAAAGGTTTGAAATTGACAGAACCTGGTATCCAATTATCAACCCAATAGTTAAAATTTCTAACATCCTCCACCTTCCATAACAACCTTCTCTCCAAGATACCCCGGTCACCAAAATGCTACTCCACACCCTCGAGGGGGTTATGACTTTTCCTGGCCATGAGAAAATCAGTGAAAGTAAACAATTTTACCTTTAAAGAGATCATAAAACAAGCCTAAACTTCACTTAATTTGGATGGTACGGCAATAGTGTATCTTGTAAACTTTCTCAATTTGGATCAAATTATATAGATTTGTCAATCTTGCAATTTTCTCTTGGACTGCTCGTGTTAATCAAACTTACTATCCCTCAGCCCCTTCTTCTACAAAGGTGATTTAGTTCTCTAAAATCTTCTCCTCTCCAGTTCTCCCAAAGCTATACCTCTCTTATGGGTTCTTTACATATGTGCATGTTGTGCTAAAGGACCAATCGATCTTGCACTAAAACCGTCCCTCGTGAATTTTTTTTTTTTTTTTTCTTTCTTAGTTGGTACTCACACACACATGCCACTGAGGCTCGAATCCCTAACCTCTCTTTGAGAAGTAGGGGCCTGGTACCGCTAAGCCACTAACCTGTTCGTCTCCTTTGTGAATTTACCCATATCTTCTTTTTATATCTCTGAATCAAGAAATCCATCAACCAGGATCCTAGTGTAATATAGATAGAAATGGTTCAACAGGAACCAAAAGTTCAAGAAATATCAAGAACATTACCTTTTTGACGGTTGCAGATTTTGTTTATTCAAAGATTGAGGATGCCATCCACTTCTACTCTTTTATTCCTCATAGCATTCCAACATATCACCGTGCCAAAAGACAACGAAAGTAGAAGTGAAAGAAGGTGGGCTTTACCTCCTATGGACAGGGGAAACATCACCAAATTTAAACGGTAATAAATAAATAAATAATCAAAGAACCAATAGCACGCAACTGATTCCATCTAATTAAACTCAATAATATTAATCATCCTTCTGTTAAAAAATATAAGGTAAAGAAATGGTCAAATAAATTGTTGTCACTGGATCATGCATTCCACGAAAAATCGAATGAAAATCATAAATCAAGACACAATAAATAAGAAAATGCAGCCTAAATTTTATCTTAGCGAATTTTGGCCTTTTTCTGGTCTTGGACCTGAAATGCTGCACATATCTTCTTCCAGCACCTGATGCTTATGAGTGTGGGTATTACAACCCAAGAAGCATTTGCTACAATGTAGTATGCATAATAGTAATACGTGCTTGTAGCAAAATTATCCCCTTCCAAGTAAGAAGTTATAAAATATACAGCGGTTCCATAAAGTTGCCCCAAAGAGATGGCCAATTGAAGTACATAGCTGTACGACTTTCTTGTGGCTATAGCGTACCTGCAAGTTAAGAATTGGCAAGGAGTGTAATAGATCAGAAGCTAATCAGATGAACTTATTTTGAGTCAAAAAAAAGAAAGAAAGATGGGAAGCTTATCACTTTGGCAGGATATCATTAATGCAACTCAAGATTATAACTTACACTGCGAGAAGGCAGGCTGGACCCTCTAAAACAGCAGTGATTCCTTCAACAGAAACAACTCCAGAATCCCTACCCGCATATCTCGAATCACCTTTGCTGTATTCTTTCCCTGCCAATTTTCATTCAGAAGCACCATCAAAGACCTAAAAATTCTGAAATTTGCAAAAGTGCTAAAAATGTTTGCAGTTCCACATTGTAAGGTCAAATGAGGGAACTTACAAACTTCTGCCAGGTAACATGCAGTCTTATCCTTGTAGAATTCCGGAGAGAAAACAAAGTAACCCTCAAGAATCATATGGGTCAGGCCTGTGAAAACCCACCAGCACATGAGCACTCTATCAACCTTTCTTGCTCTTGATAACCGCCCTACCACAAGGAAAAGGATGAATAAATTTAATCAGCTTTATAGTTCTAGCAGTCAAATTATATTTTAGTAACCAAATCTAAATAATTTTGCTTTACAGCGACCATAAAAATAAGAAAAGGTAAATAGTTACCAAATTTAAATGTTAAATACAAATAAGCAACCATTTAAGGGTAGACCTATCATATTACTTAGTCCTTTATTTGAAAAAAAAAAAAAAAGTTCAGAAGATGACGGAATTGTCCTCTTGCTTGAACTAATATGGATATCTTTCATCTCTATTCTAATTCTAAACCTTAACCCCCTCTAAACCATATTGTAAGAATTGTGATCATTTTCTTTGCACTATGTAGGTTTGGACTTGAATTCTCTACTGTTCTCTCTTAACTCTCTCAATTTTTCTCTCATTTTGTAATAAAGTGTCTGAAAACGCACACTGTAGACTAGGTAGATTAGGTAAATGTGCAAAAACTTCCCACATTAGTAATAATTAATCTTTCCTAACTGAATAATAATTTTGACCTAACTCTAGGTAATAAACCTGAAACAAAATTCAGAATATTTTAGTTTCAAAGGCCAATGGCAGAGCATGTCTCTTTTAGGCATTTTACCAAACATATAGAATTGTCTAACCTATCAAAGTTTGTAATATATATCTAAGACAATGTCTACAACAAAAATTAAAATCAATTTTAGCTTCAGGCCAACAAAGTGTTTTTAGAACCTAATAAAGATAAAACTTCAAACAAAATTCAAATATCATTAGTTAAGACTCATGAACAGTAGATATCATTTTATTTGAATAGCAAGAGAGAAATTCCCTCATTTATGGAAATAAATTATCAATGATCACTTATTTGCATTTAACTTTAATAAATTTCTTAATTCTATGTCACTGCAAATCAATTTTGTTTAAATTTGATCACCTAAAACTAATTTTTCCAATTTTAAATTTAAAAAACACTAACAATATCACCCAACAATAAGACTAGAAAATGGTTTTCCGAAATATCACCATACAACTTTTATAGTTCTCTAATTCATATGCAACCAAAAACCAGAAAATATGGAAATTCATAGAAACAGAGAAAGAAATAAAAATTTCGAAAAAGAATAAGTTCGAGTAGTAGTGAAGTGAATTATTTCTTTGATTTTCTAGGGCATATATAATTTACCTGAAAGTAACCAGACGAGGAAGACAATGAGCAGTGAAGAGAGGCCATAGACTCCAACAATGGTTGACTGGGAAAGGACAACAGGCACGTAATCGGGCAGATTCAGATCTCTCGGAACGTAAGGGTGAGGTTGACTTTGTGCTCCCTCCATTTTCGCAATCACAATTGCAGATGTAGGGCTTCAGATCCGCAACTCTTCTCAAATATATAAGGCTGAAAATGCATAGGACAAAAAACATGAAACAGCTCATTGGAGGGCAATTTGACACTCTATTAAGACTAATGACTTTGACAGTAATAAATTATAGAAAAAAAAAAAAAAAAACAAAACATCAACTATTGGCATATTAGCAACTAAGCTCCTGAATTACAAAAGTTGCAACTAACCTCCTGAACTATTCAATTTTGTTGCAGATGACTCTATCCGGCCGAATTCCGGTAGGTTTTTGATCGACAAATGGCATGTGCCATCACGTGATACGTATGTTTAAAATAAAGGACCAGAATGCCCTTATTCACATAAAAGGACAAAAATGCCCTTGCTACCATTTTAACCAAACAATCCTATTTGAGCCTATAAATGGGTTATAAACAGGACGGCCAAACACACCCTTCGTCTCCATCAAACCCGTCCCCTACAGCAACAATGATCAAACCCAGCAATGATCATAGCCGAGCTCTCTGCTCGTTGGACCTGACCATCATTATCAGTTCAGTTTACCATTCCAAGCACTGCTGATTCAATTTCAAGCTCGCCGACTATTCCTCTCACCTCCGAGTTCGGTACTAAAATTCCCACCAAAACTATCAGCTGTCCCCTGTATATACCTCAAAACCTGTGAATCAGAGTACGAATTCTGATAAAAATTTTGAATTTCCTTCAAAACCATCCAATAATTTGATCATACAAGCAAAACCCATTAATCAAATACCATAATTGAAAGGAGTTAAATTAAAATAATAATAATAATAATAAATAAGGTTTTGTAGCCAACCCAGTATTGCAACCCAATCGCTGCCATTTTAACACCACCACTAAAGTTCTACCCTCGCATTGATCAGAATCACTTCTCGCTGCCACTGCCCACTTCACCGCCACCATCACCACCAAATCAAACCATCACCATCATCGCGGACACCTTACAAAGCCTTAATCAAGTGCAACGCCACCACCATCACCGATTCAGCTTGTCTGCAGAACCTAATTGAAACCTAACAACACCACCATCGGTTGTGCAACCAAACTCAGCAACGAAAAATGCTAGTCGGATTCAATGGAGATGGAGATGCACAAACAATTGTGAAACCAAATTGAACTATAAACCCACCTGCCACCACCATCACCATCATCACATACACCTTGTAGAGCCCTAATCGAACCCAACACCACCACCATTACCAGCACATATATATTTATACATACACATACAGACACATATAT